>JANAVB010025723.1:5000-41975 GCA_029216955.1 Iris pallida | reverse complement strand
TATATATATATATATATAATAATATATATATATATATATAATATATCTATATATTATATATAATATTATTTATTTTATATATATATATATATATATAATATATATTATATATATATATATATATATATATATATATATATGATGTATGTATGTATATATGTGTGTGTGTGTGTATATAAATATTATTTGGTTGTATGGGTGTGAATATATATATATATATATATATAAATATTCGTATATATGTATATGTCTATATATAAATTTTTATATATGTATATGTATATAATATTCGTATATATGTATATGTATAAACATATATATAAGAGAAATAAAAAAGAAAAGAAATAAAGAGTAAAACAAACAAAACACCCACAGCCAGTCGGGGCAGGCCAGCCCAGCCATCCTAACCGAGCTTACAAGCCCAACCCGAGCACAAAAAAACCCACCCACAACAATGAGCCCAGCCAACCCGAGAGTACTATACATATATATATGTATAACGATCGAAGAGGGGAGATAGCGTGCAGCAAACCGCTCGAAAAACCAAAACCATCGCTCCAACTGATGGCGCGCCACTCCCCCGACCCTGGGCGGCCATTCGCCCCAACGTCATCGCCGTGCGTGGCCGGAGTCGGCCAGGAACGCGCGCGCACGATAAAAATAGGGCAATCGCGATAGCAGGGAGAGCGGGCAACACCACTTCGACCTTCAAATTCTTCGCACTCGCTGGTTCGTTTTACGAACCGTTTCTTCCGTACGATCCCAAACTATACTTCTATTTTTTCCATCATTTAGTTTTAATTGAAACAGACCAAAACCCTGTGATAAATCGATGCAAACGTCAACAAAACCCTGTTTTAAAAATAGCACACAGAACAGCCCCGACCCTATATTGGAAGGCCGATTCGGTCGAACCAGTGAGCGATTTAAAAAAACAAATTGAACATATTGAGACAACCTAACCGCAAAGAAGACCTCATTATTAGTTTTATTTATCGTGGATTAGAAAGTAGTAGAAATCGGATGGAAAATCATGAAAAGCTTGTTTTCGAAAAACTAAAAATTATAAAAAAACTCTCGATACGACGTGCGTCCCGCCAATCTGGGCGACGTGGTCACGCATCGTAAGCATCGAAAGGTGCGTACGGATATTGTGGACGTGGGGCTTTGACGGAATTTAAATTGGTCTCGTGTGCGAGACGAATTTGATGCGTATCCGTCGAAATTTATCGTATCGGCCTTTGTGCAAAATTTCTAATTATTTGTGCACGTTCGTTAGATCGAGACAAAACTTATGCCAACATGACCGTATCATTTTTTTGGTCCTGTATGCCAAGTTTGGTCCAGTTCTGAGACAATTGATCGGATCGCCGTTTTGCGGGCCCCACGATCCGATTCAACGGGCAATTTTGTGTACGGCCCACCGGAATCCAAAATTAGACATACCGTTGGGTTCATATCATCAAAATGAATCTGTAGACATGTAGTTTGATGACTTTAGAAACCATGGACTCTGGCACGCTTTTCGGTGCAAAACGGGTCCAATGGCGGACACCGTTTTGACCTGAAATTATGTTTGCCCCTGTGTCCAGAATTGGACTTAAGGACAGACAATCCTAGCTAATTTGATTATTCTAAGAATATTGGCTATGTCTGTTTCAGCTTTCGAAGATAGTTGTGATGATGTGGATTTTTGGCTTATCAGTTGATGACACTTGTGGATCTACGTGCAACCACCAGACAAGATTCGTCTCCCTCTATAGTTTAATTTTATGTTTATAGTCTTCATGTTATTATTGTATTATCATTGATACTCTATTTGTTATAGATGTTATATGATTCATTAGTTTTTTAATTGACTTAATTATCTATTTTTATATACCGTGTTCACCAGTTTATGGTCTTGCTTGACTTGACAGTGTAGTTATACTGGACTTGACTGTGTCTTGACTGAGTCGTACCTAGCTATCTATACCCTGACTGAGTCGTGTCTTGGAACGAGTATGTGTGATTGAATTGCTATTTCCTGTATCATTTTTCCTTAACCAGAGAGTCCACACTCGGGACGAGGGTAGATCGGTTGCACCAGAGAGTCCACACTTGGGATGAGGGTATTTGTTTCCTTGGTACCAGAGAGTCCACTCGGGACGAGGGTGTTTGCGTGATCTGTTTACATCAGAGAGTCCAGACTCGGGACGAGGATGTATACTTGCACCAGAGAGTCCACACTCGGGACGAGGGTGCCTTGCCGTGAACTAACCAGAGAGTCCACACTCGGGATGAGGGTTGTGATTAGAACTAACCAGAGAGTCCACACTCGGGACGAAGGTTAGTGATTAGTTTAAACCTGTGAGTCCACTCGGGGCGAGGGTTTGGTATTCCATGATCTCGTGTTCATTGTTCATCCAGCAGTTCAGTTACGTGTAGTTGTTCTTGTATTCAATTCATAGTCACCTGTCAGCAGCCACTTTTTGTTAGTCACTTGTTAGCAGTTTGGTCGTAGTCTCTTGCCAAGTTAGTATCGTTCCTTGTTTATATCCTGTTTATATATCCTGCATGATTAAACTGCTAGATAGACATATTTTTATGTATCATGCTATGTTCTCTGAGGACCTGAAGATCTCTTCAGGTTTAGCGATTGTATGGGGTTAGTTAGCAGAGCGGGGTGGTAGATGATCGTGATGCATGATTCAGGTATTTGTTAGTGATATTACATTGTTATCCTTTCGTGCTTTACATTCCTTATCATGAGATATCCTGCTTATTGATTCACTTTAGAGACTCTTGGTATTCTTTGAGTCTTATCGGACATATATACTAGTGGGCTGTAGACCACAACCCATAATTTTCATTCATGTTTCGTACACTTATTATGGATTAGAGTATAGAATTGTTTTGCCATGATTTGGCAGTTTACCATAGCCGTGACAGCGTTTACGTATTCGAGTCGGGCTGGAGTCCGCTTGATGCGTAGCTGGCTTGCTCACGAGCTCGCATCCAAAAGCGGGTGCAGGTCATGACAGGAAGACAAGGGCACATTCAGAGAGATTATCGCATTCGGTTGGGCCACTGTTTAGGATGTGGATCGAAGCAACACAAGGTCAAGATTGTCCTGGACGACATGACTTAGCACCGCATCAGCAGACCCAAGGACCAACACTATATGCTTTAGCACCAGCTCAGCAGCAGATGCCAAGACCCCAAGCACCGGGAATAGGAGCACCACAAGGATATCAACAGAGACCACCTTTACCTGACCAGGCAGCTCATTTTAGGCAGGAAATGAATAGACAAAGGCGTGGACAGGCATTTACCATGGAGGCGATAGACACCCATCCTGAGATTGAGAATCTAGCAGGTATTATCCTAGTTATACCATTGTGTTATTAGTCATGACATGTCACCAAACCACACCTTTACTAGATAGTCTATAGGCATAACATAATGCTTCTTTCTGTTGTGATTACTAGTTCTCAACCCAAATGCATGAACACAATCATCGATACCATTAGAAAACTATATGCATGATCTGTGACCCGTTAATAACCTTGGAATGCTATAGAAAGGTTAGTCATTCAACCTCTAAGAACGCCTCTATAAGCTTGACAAAAGTTCTTCACTTGAGTTGATAAATCAAGTAGTTTATGACGTCAAATTCTACCAAGTGTCATTTTGATGCCTCTACCGTGACTTCGATATTTGGAGCACAACACTAGCCTTTTCCTTCCAATAAATTTTACTCTCATGAACTAGACAAACCACCCTACACACATAACTCATAGGCCCCACACAAACACACCATCTGCTCCGTTTCAATTACACTCGTGCACGACTTATTAACCCTTAGAACAACCTCGGAAGAAATTCTCATCCCACTTGATTTTTAACCATGCAAGACCAAACGAATCCCTCAAACAACTGGATGCCCATTATCCATTGTAAGACTAAGAATAACCCCCCAACTGGTAGAATATGGTGCCCATTTAAATTTTTGTACCCTACCTCCTTCACCCTTGCTGACAACAAGTTATGAGTTGAAACACTTACTCTTTTCATATTTCGCTCTATTATATTTTTATTAAGTTTATTTTAATTTCGAGGACGAAATTTTTATAAGTTGGGTAGGATGTAAACCCCCAAACTCTGGGAAGATTTTTACATTTTAATATTTAAGTTTACTTTATCTATTCATTTAAAACATTCTCTTTAATATACAATTTACATAACTAGAATTATAATAGAATATATTATAATATATATATATAATATATATATATATATATTATATATATATACATATATAATTATATTATATATATATATATATATATATTATATAATATATATATATATTATAATATATATATATATATTATATTATATATAGATATATTATATATATGTTAAAAAAAATAAAAATAAAAAAAATATATTATATGTTAGATTGCTATAGATGGATAATAATTCTATACTTGGTACCCAATAATTATTTAAAATATATTAGAAAATAGCAAATAATATTAGAAATTATTTGTTGTTTTTTGTACATGATTAAATGATAAAGGATTATTCTTTTTAAATAAATGGATGCAATAAAAAGATTAATTAATATATATAAATTTAGGTTATAAAGTTTATTAATTGTTTTAGTTTCAAATAGGAAAATTTGTAAGGTATAGAAGAATAAATAGGTATATTATATATATATATATATATATATATATATATATATATAATATATATATATATATATATATATATATATATATGCTAAATGTTATAAATAAATAAATAAAAAAGAATTAAGAGAGCCCAGCCTACAGGGCACGACCCACCAATTCTCTCTAAGTAGCCAAGCCCAGTCCAGCTAGCCCACGAATATTTCCACCTTGGCCGACTTATATAGCACAGCAGCTATATATATACCGCGTATGAGAGACTTCACCCCCTCGAAACCCTAGCAAACTACCTTCCCGACCTCGAGGATCGACTCCAGCGTGACCCGCACGCTTTGGCGCCGCCATCTCGTCGTCGTCGACCGGCCGCCGTCGCCTGAACACCGTCGGCCGACCAAAAAATAGAGCAACTCTGTTTTACTCGACCGCAGTTATGCAAACTTCTCCCTTGTCGTTCTTCCATCATACTCGATTACTTTCAATTTCATCGAATCCTACATAGAGCCTATCTAACCCTCTCTAAACCCCTTCAGATAGAAGCTAGTAAACCCTAATATCTTGCTAGAGAATTTGAACCAAACTTCCCGAGAAAACTGTCAGAATAGAAAAGTTTTAGGCTACCCAGAACATCGACTTGGAAGCCGATTTTTGACCCATATACTGAGGGTTTCAACAAACCAACTGAAAATAGTGAAACACAACATATATGCACCAGTTGGACTTATATTTCAGTTATTATACAGGAAGATAGTTGATTTAAAGATTCAAGAAAAATGTTTTTGAAACTAAAATTTTAAAAACATTTCCCGATACGGCGTACACCCCGACAACCGGTGTCACGACCCGCTCCCAATTTTGGGATACGAGTACGTGGCCAAGTCCAGCCTACGCCGCGGCATCGGCTGTAGTACGCTGTCTATGATAACAATGGTCCACAATAAGCACAACACGCATATATATCATCCACAACTAAGCCAGCAAAAATCACTAAAATATCCAATAGTCTCAATATTATAAATATGAAAAATCCACTACAACTCAGAAAGTCTCGGGAAAAACCCGGATAATAGAAAATAAAATGGACAACTAACTCCATAACTATAACTATAACTAATGCGAATCCATAAGGAAAAAAATATGCTAATTCGCATCAGTGCTGGAACCGGGTACGCCTGTGACATCAGTGTCTCCAACATACTCACCGTAAACCTCTGGACAGATCGCGTCGTCTACAACTGAAAAATGGTTATCCAGTCAGGATTAGAACAGTAAAAGTCTAAACCAACATGATATAAGTACAATATAAAGTAATATAACACTAAAAATGGAAAGTAAGAATCAATGGAAATAATGAACAATATGAACAAGAAATCATGAGATGGAAGAACTGATAAGGAAAGTAACAAGCATGAAAAATAATGAGACTCATATAAACACTCGTAGTGCACGTGTCGTGAGAAGTACAATGTTCCTACACATGGACAGCTTGGGCGAACGATGAGGTTATAAGGCCCGCCCCCGAAAATGGGAGAGTTGCCAACGATACCATCTGGGCTTTGTCCACGTGCCTAGTAATTGTACCCCTCCAATATCCATACCTCACAATTACGAAAACACGATCATGATAACGATCAAGATAACAATGAGAAACATGCTCAATAGTCAAACACTCAACTCTCGTGTGTGTAACAGTCAAGACCCAGAAGATAGCATGTATAAGTGAAATACGACAATATAAAGTAAATGCACATGAAGGTGTCAACAAGTACTTGCCTGAACTCTTGGACGGATTGATTTCACAAGTTGAAGACAATATGAACTCCGGCCTAGAAGCTATCAAATCAAGCCATCATCCCACGAACCCGTCGCACAAACAACCACAAGTTAGATATATATCCCACTCTAAAATCCTAGAAAGTGGCTAATGGGTTAAATCAATTAATCTATTCTAATTCTGGATAAATCATATAAAATCTTATTTCAACCTATTTAATTCTGAAATAACAATCTACACCCAAAAATTTGGCCAAGGAAATACACGGTTCCAAAATCGAGACCCGTGGCACGCAAATCGAGACATACTGTTGACTTAATAGTCAAACATTATGAATTCAAAGTTTGAGTGTGCAACATGATAGATTTCAGCGCCATGAGTGCGCTGGAATCAACCGTGTCGCAAAATTACGCTTTGGTCAAAAGTTATTGCCATTATGGCTAACCATGACCAAATCGATGAACCGTTGACCAAATCTGACTTCTATAAACAAAATAAAATACTAGATGAAACTTGAATTTCTGGAAAAATTATATGTTTTAGAGCTCTGTGTCATCTTTCCAAAACTTCAAACGGATCGCGAACGGAGTTCGGGGTTGCTCGAAATCTCGAAAACCGTACGACGTGTAAATTTTTGGACAACCGACACTCAATAATTATTCAGAAATTCGAGGACAAAATACCAGAAAATTTTATATAATCCGAACCTAACCTCAATACACTTCCAATAAAAAAAACGGCGCACAAAAAGGACGTCTAGATCAACGGCAATCGCCCCGCGAAGTCGAAGAATCCCTATTGAACTCTCCACAAAAAACTGCTGAAAAATAACTAGGGTTTCGGAAAAACCTAAATCATATATATATTATATATATATAATATCTAATATATATATATATATATATATATATTATATATAAAGGGGTCGGCTAAGTCGGCTAGCGGCTGGGCGGAACACGTGGCGCAATCCAGTGCACTCCGCCCAGATCGAACGGCTCACATTGGAGCCGGCTAGGCTGGGCGGCTTCGAGTCCAACTCGGACTAGCAATACGGCTCGAGACCGAGCCCACACCCCCTCTCACAGACACGTGGGCCCGCCCACACCGCTCCAGCGGCTGACGGGTGGGCCCCCGAGAGGCTGACTGGGTATATAATTTAGAAAATAGGTTTTTAATATTCAGAAAATTAATTAAAAATTCCAGAAAAATCCTAAAAATTCCAAATAAATCCCAGAAAATTGCTAAAATTCCTAGAAAAATATAGAAAATATTTTAAGGGTTCTAGAGCCCAAATAAATTATTTGACCTCAACAATACCCTCGGGTGCTCTCACAGAAATTCCTAGAAGCTTAGAAAATTAATAAAATAATATAAAAAAATCTCCATAAAATCCTGAAAATTCTAAAATGGTGAGATAACATACTAGGGGCTATCTGGGGACCCTGGGGACCACATATGTCCTAGTTTTACTATACTTAAGCTGTAGGCCTAGGTACGCACCCTTGTGATCCCAAATCAAATCTCTATTTACCTACGATTTAAACCATCATATAAATGATAATAAAACAAAATAAAATAAAAATAAAAATTCTCTCTAAAATAACTAAAAAAATTCGGGAGATAAGTGCTAAAACTATCCCCCTTAAAAGATTTTTGTCCTCAAAAATCAAAACATCACAAATAACATAGTATAATACCTAACTCTTACAAACAATAATTTCTTAATCTAAGTCATGGAGAGATAGTGGCTAGGAACATAAGTGAACTAACAACTAACTAAGCATGCATAACAACTAAAACTAAAGAAGGCTTTCAAGAGAACATATTTAAGTTACCTAAGTCTTGGGGTTAAGTCACAGCCACAAATGCTTGTCCTTGACGTTGTACTCCTTCCAACTGCTGTTGCGAAATTGGCTTATGAGCTAATGCTGCGGGACATTCTCGCACTTGGTGGTCTGGTGCTCCACAAAGGAGACAAAGTCCTAACCTCTTCCTACAATGGTCTCCCTTGTGTCCTTCTTTTCCATAATAATTACACTTAGGCTTGGGTGGGATAGGCTGCTGTTGTGGCTGGGATGATACCACCCTAGTTGGAGGTGTTGATGCTGGATTTGAAGGGTCTTCTAAGAAATATTAGGACGTTTTGACGATTCTTGATTACTACCATCTCTACCTCTCTTTTGGGAAGCTACTTTCTGCCTTAGGATAGATTCTTGACGCCTAGCTGCATTCAAGATAGCTGTATAGGATGTTGGGTCTACTGACGCTGTTAAACTCTGCAACTTGTAATTCAGCCCAGAATGGAACTTCTCCGCCTTCTCTTCTTCTGTAGATACAAGAGTAGGAGCAAAACGACTCAAGCGACTAAATTCTGCATCATATTCGTCCACTGTCATACTCCCTGCTCTAGCCGTATGAACTGATCCGCAGCTCTTTTCGAACAGTGGTGGGGAAGAATATGGTATTGAAGAGGTCCGTAAACTCTTCCATAACACATTCTTGCCCAACCGTCTTTCTTGTGCTGCCCACCAATGATGTGTATTGTCCTTGAGCTGCAACTTCATGCTTTTATCCATTTCTCCGGTGGCAACTCTGATGCCTCTAGTAGTGTCTCTATCTCCACTAGCTAGTTGGTGACTTCTATGGGTTTCTCCGAGCCAGTAAAGGGAGGTGGGTTCATCTTACGAAACCCATCAATAGTACCCACACGATCTTGTCGTGTTTCTACGCTCCTTTCTAGAACATCTGCATGTCTCTGCTGAGTCTCCATCATGCCTTGGAGTAACGTAAGGAGATGAGCTCCGTCTACAGTTACTCCTTGGGTTGGGGCTGTTTGTGGTGGTGGTGGAAGATCCTCAGCACTAACCCTATCTTATTGATGGTTAGAAGGCTCTACGAACTCAGTACTCTCTGCTGTCGATCCCTCGGGTTCGGGAGTAGTATAAGGGTTAGCTACCCTTTTCCCCCTACGGATCGCACTGCGCCTTGTCTCAACCATTGCAAACTAAAAGGAAAGAAAGGATATGGTTAGAACGGTAGATACAAACATATCGAAGAAATCACGGACGGAATCAAGCAAGATGCAAACTAAGAGACAATAAGATCTTAAGATAAATAGACTCATAGGGTTAGAAATCCTATTTTGTGGATGATACAACCTCCTAACTTCAACTCTATTTGTAGGCTCGTAGTAGTACAGCTAACTTAAGCACTACCACGAGTTCGCAGTCTTTTGCGAAATTGGACCTGCATGGGCCACTATAAAAACTTGTCATGACCCGCTCCCAATTTTGGGATACGAGTACGTGGCCAAGTCCAGCCTACGCCGCGGCATCGGCGGTAGTACGCTGTCTATGATAACAATGGTCCACAACAAGCACAACACGCATATATATCATCCACAACTAAGCCAGCAAAAATCACTAAAATATCCAATAGTCTCAATATTATAAATATGAAAAATCTACTACAACTCAGAAAGTCTCAGGAACAAACCCGGATAATAGAAATAAAATGGACAACTAACTCCATAACTATAACTACTAACTAATACGAATCCATAAGGAAGAAAATATGCTAATTCGCATCAGTGCTGGAACGGGTACGCCAGTGACATCAGTGTCTCCAACATACTCACCGTAAACCTCTGGACATATCGCGTCGTCTACAACTGAAAAATGGTTATCCAGTCAGGATTGGAACAAGTACAAGTCTAAACCAACATGATACAAGTACAATATAAAGTAATATAACACTAAATATGGAAAGTAAGAATCAATGGAAATAATGAACAATATGAACAAAAAATTATGAGATGGAAGAACTGATAAGGAAAGTAACAAGCATGAAAAGTAATGAGACTCATATAAACACTCGTAGTACACGTGTCATGAGAAGTACAACGTTCCTACACATGGACGGCTTGGGCGAACGGTGAGGTTATAAGGCCCGCCCCCGTAAACGGGAGAGTTGCCAACGATACCATCTGGGCTTTGTCCACGTGCCTAGTAATTGTACCCCTCCAATATCCATACCTCACAATCACGAAAACACGATCATGATAACGATCAAGATAATAATGAGAAAACATGCTCAATAGTCAAACACTCAACTCTCGTGTGTGTAACAGTCAAGACCCAGAAGATAGCATGTATAAGTGAAATACGACAATATAAAGTAAATGCACATGAAGGTGTCAACAAGTACTTGCCTGAACTCTTGGACGGATTGATTTCACAAGTTGAAGACATATGAACTCTGGCCTAGAAGCTATCAAATCAAGCCATCATCCCACGAACCCCGTCGCACAAACAACCAAGTTAGATATATAATCCCACTCTAAAAATCCTAGAAAGTGGCTAATGGGTTAAATCAATTAATCTATTCTAATTCTGGAATAAATCATCTAAAATCTTATTTCAACCTAAATTCTGAAATAACAATCTACACCCAAAAATTTGGCCAAGGAAATACACGGTTCCAAAATCGAGACCCGTGGCACGCAAACCGAGACATACTGTTGACTTAATAGTCAAACATTATGAATTCAAAGTTTGAGTGTGCAAGATGATAGATTTCAGCGCCATGAGTGCGCTGGAATCAACCGTGCCGCAAAATCACGCTTTGGTCAAAAGTTATTGCCATTATGGCTAACTATGACCAAATCGATGAACCGTTGACCAAATCTGACTTCTATAAACAAAATAAAATACTAGATGAAACTCTGAATTTCTAGAAAAGTTATATGTTTTAGGACTCTATGTCAGCTTTCCAAAACTTCAAACAGATCGTGAAACGGAGTTCGGGATTGCTCGGAATCTCGAAAACCGTGCGACGTGTAAATTTTGGACAACCGACACTCAAATAATTATTCAGAAATTCGAGGACAAAATACCAGAAAATAATTTATATAATCCGAAACCTAACCTCAATACGCTTCCAATAAAAAAAATAGCGCGCAAAAAAGAGTCTAGATCAACGGCAATCGCCCCGCGAAGTCGAAGAATCCCTATTGAACTCTCCACAAAAACTGCTGAAAAATAACTAGGGTTTCGGAAAAAACCTAAATCATATATATATATATATAAAGGGGTCGGCTAAGTCGGCTAGCGGCTGGGCGGAACACGTGGCGCAATCCAGTGCGCTCCGCCCAGATCGAACGGCTCACATTGGAGCCGGCTAGGCTGGGCGGCTCCGAGTCCAACTCGGACTAGCAATACGGCTCGAGACCGAGCCCTACACCCCCCCTCTCACAGACACGTGGGCCCGCCCACACCGCTCCAGCGGCTGACGGGTGGGCCCCGTGAGGCTGACTGGGTATAATTTAGAAAATAGGTTTTTAATATTCAGAAAATTAATTAAAAATTCCAGAAAAATCCTAAAAATTCCAAATAAATCCCAAAAAATTCCGAAAAATTCCTAGAAAAATATAGAAAAATTTTAAGGGTTCTAGAGCCCAAATAAATTATTTGACCTCAACAATACCTCGGGTGCTCTCACAGAAATTCCTAGAAGCTTAGAAAATTAATAAAATAATATATAAAAAATCTCCATAAAATCCTGAAAAATTCTAAAATGGTGAGATAACATACTAGGGGCTATCTGGGGACCCTGGGGACCACATATGTCCTAGTTTTACTATACTTAAGCTATAGGCCTAGGTACGCACCCTTGTGATCCCAAATCAAATCTCTATTTACCTACGATTCAAACCATCATATAAATGATAATAATAAACAAAATAAAAATAAAAATTAAAATTCTCTCTAAAATAACTAAAAAAAATTTGGGAGACAAGTGCTACAAACTATCCCCCTTAAAAGATTTTTGTCCTTAAAAATCAAAACATCACAAATAACATAGTATAATACCTAACTCTTACAAACAATAATTTCTTAATCTAAGTCATGGAGAGATAGTGGCTAGGAACATAAGTGAACTAACAACTAACTAAGCATGCATAACAACTAAAACTAAAGAAGGCTTTCAAGATAACATATTTAAGTTACCTAAGTCTTGGGGTTGAGTCACAGCCACAAATGCTTGTCCTTGACGCTGTACTCCTCCCAACTGCTGTTGCAAATTTAGCTTATGAGCTAATGCTGCGGGACATTCTCGCACTTGGTGGTCTGGTGCTCCACAAAGGAGACAAAGTCCTAACCTCTTCCTACAATGGTCTCCCTTGTGTCCTTCTTTTCCACAATAATTACACTTAGGCTTGGGTGGGATAGGCTGCTGTTGTGGCTGGGATGATACCACCCTAGTTGGAGGTTGATGCTGGATTTGAAGGGTCTTCTGAGAAATATTAGGACGTTTTGACGATTCTTGATTACTACCATCTCTACCTCTCTTTTGGGAAGCTACTTTCTGCCTTAGGATAGATTCTTGACGCCTAGCTGCATTCAAGATAACTGTATAGGATGTTGGGTCTACTGACGCTGTTAAACTCTGCAACTTGTAATTCAGCCCAAAATGGAACTTCTCCGCCTTCTCTTCTTCTGTAGATACAAGTAGGAGCAAAACGACTCAAGCGACTAAATTCTGTATCATATTCGTCCACTGTCATACTCCCCTGCTCTAGCCGTATGAACTGATCCCGCAGCTCTTTTCGAACAGTGGTAGGGAAGAATATGGTATTGAAGAGGTCCGTAAACTCTTCCCATAACACATTCTTGCCCAACCGTTTTCTTGTGCTGCCCACCAATGATGTGCATTGTCCTTGAGCTGCAACTTCACTGCTTTTATCCATTTCTCCGGTGGCAGCTCTGATGCCTCTAGTAGTGTCTCTATCTCCACTAGCTAGTTGGTGACTTCTATGGGTTTCTCCGAGCCAGTAAAGGGAGGTGGGTTCATCTTGCGAAACCCATCAATAGTACCCACACGATCTTGTCGGTTTCTACGCTCCTTTCTAGAACATCTGCATGTCTCTGCTGAGTCTCCATCATGCCTTGGAGTAACGTAAGGAGATGAGCTCCGTCTACAGTTACTCCTTGGGTTGGGGCTGTTTGTGGTGGTGGTGGAAGATCCTCAGCACTAACCCTATCTTGTTGATGGTTAGAAGGCTCTACGAACTCAGTACTCTCTGCTGTCGATCCCTCGGGTTCGGGAGTAGTATAAGGGTTAGCTACCCTTTTCCCCCTACGGATCGCACTGCGCCTTGTCTCAACCATTGCAAACTAAAAGGAAAGAAAGGATATGGTTAGAACGGAAGATACAAACATATCGAAGAAATCACGGACGGAATCAAGCAAGATGCAAACTAAGAGACAATAAGATCTTAAGATAAAATAGACTCATAGGGTTAGAAATCCTATTTTGTGGATGATACAACCTCCTAACTTCAACTCTATTTGCAAGCTCGCAGTAGTACAGCTAACTTAAGCACTACCACGAGTTCGCAGTCTTTTACGAAATTGGACCTGCATGGGCCACCATAAAAACTTGTCACGACCCGCTCCCAATTTTGGGATACGAGTACGTGGCCAAGTCCAGCCTACGCCGCGGCATCGGCGGTAGTACGCTGTCTATGATAACAATGGTCCACAACAAGCACAACACGCATATATCATCCACAACAAAGCCAGCAAAAATCACTAAAATATCCAATAGTCTCAATATTATAAATATGAAAAATCCACTACAACTCAGAAAGTCTCAGGAACAAACCCGGATAATAGAAAATAAAATGGACAACTAACTCCATAACTATAACTACTAACTAATGCGAATCCATAAGGAAGAAAATATGCTAATTCGCATCAGTGCTGGAACCGGGTACGCCAGTGACATCAGTGTCTCCAACATACTCACCGTAAACCTCTGGACATATCGCGTCGTCTACAACTGAAAAATGGTTATCCAGTCAGGATTAGAACAAGTACAAGTCTAAACCAACATGATACAAGTACAATATAAAGTAATATAACACTAAATATAGAAAGTAAGAATCAATGGAAATAATGAACAATATGAACAAGAAATCATGAGATGGAAGAAACTGATAAGGAAAGTAACAAGCATGAAAAGTAATGAGACTCATATAAACACTCGTAGTGCACGTGTCGTGAGAAGTACAACGTTCCTACACATGGACGGCTTGGGCGAACGATGAAGTTATAAGGCCCGCCCCCGTAACGGGAGAGTTGCCAACGATACCATCTGGGCTTTGTCCACGTGCCTAGTAATTGTACCCCTCCAATATCCATACCTCACAATCATGAAAACACGATCATGATAACGATCAAGATAACAATGAGAAAACATGCTCAATAGTCAAACACTCAACTCTCGTGTTGTAACAGTCAAGACCCAGAAGATAGCATGTATAAGTGAAATACGACAATATAAAGTAAATGCACATGAAGGTGTCAACAAGTACTTGCCTGAACTCTTGGACGGATTGATTTCACAAGTTGAAGACAATATGAACTCCGGCCTAGAAGCTATCAAATCAAGCCATCATCCCACGAACCCCGTCGCACAAACAACCACAAGTTAGATATATAATCCCACTCTAAAAATCCTAGAAAGTGGCTAATGGGTTAAATCAATTAATCTATTCTAATTCTGGAATAAATCATCTAAAATCTTATTTCAACCTATTTAATTCTGAAATAACAATCTACACCCAAAAATTTGGCCAAGGAAATACACGGTTCCAAAATCGAGACCCGTGGCACGCAAACCGAGACATACTGTTGACTTAATAGTCAAATATTATGAATTCAAAGTTTGAGTGTGCAACATGATAGATTTCAGTGCCATGAGTGCGCTGGAATCAACCGTGCCACAAAATCACGCTTTGGTCAAAAGTTATTGCCATTATGGCTAACCATGACCAAATCGATGAACCGTTGACCAAATCTGACTTCTATAAACAAAATAAAATACTAGATGAAACTCTGAATTTCTGGAAAAATTATATGTTTTAGGACTCTGTGTCAGCTTTCCAAAACTTCAAACGGATCGCGAAACGGAGTTCGGGATTGCTCGAAATCTCGAAAACCGTACGACGTGTAAATTTTTGGACAACCGACACTCAAATAATTATTCAGAAATTCGAGGACAAAATACCAGAAAATAATTTATATAATCCGAAACCTAACCTCAATACGCTTCCAATAAAAAAAATGGCGCGCAAAAAGGACGTCTAGATCAACGGCAATCGCCCCGCGAAGTCGAAGAATCCCTATTGAACTCTCCACAAAAAACTGCTGAAAAATAACTAGGGTTTCGGAAAAAACCTAAATCATATATATATAATATATATAAAGGGGTCGGCTAAGTCGGCTAGCGGCTGGGCGGAACACGTGGCGTAATCCAGTGCGCTCCGCCCAGATCGAACGGCTCACATTGGAGCCGGCTAGGCTGGGCGGCTCCGAGTCCAACTCGGACTAGCAATACGGCTCGAGACCGAGCCCTACACCCCCCTCTCACAGACACGTGGGCCCGCCCACACCGCTCCAGCGGCTGACGGGTGGGCCCCCGTGAGGCTGACTGGGTATATAATTTAGAAAATAGGTTTTTAATATTCAGAAAATTAATTAAAAATTTCAGAAAAATCCTAAAATTTCCAAATAAATCCCAGAAAATTCCTAAAAATTCCTAGAAAAATATAGAAAATATTTTAAGGGTTCTAGAGCCCAAATAAATTATTTGACCTCAATAATACCCTCGGGTGCTCTCACAGAAATTCCTAGAAGCTTAGAAAATTAATAAAATAATATATAAAAAATCTCCATAAAATCCTGAAAATTCTAAAATGGTGAGATAACATACTAGGGGCTATCTGGGGACCCTGGGGACCACATATGTCCTATTTTTACTATACTTAAGCTATAGGCCTAGGTACGCACCCTTGTGATCCCAAATCAAATCTCTATTTACCTACGATTCAAACCATCATATAAATGATAATAATAAACAAAATAAAAATAAAAATAAAAATTCTTTCTAAAATAACTAAAAAAAAATTGGGAGACAAGTGCTACACCGGGCGACGTGGTCGCGCACTATATGTACCAAAAGACGGGTATAGATGTTGCCGACATGTGGAAAAAGACGGAAACTCGATTTTGTTGCACATGCGCGACGAAATCAGTACGTATCCGTCGAGATACCCCCGTATTTTGCAAACTTGACCATAACTTCGTGCACGTTCGTCAGATCGACGCAAAACTTACGCCATCAGGACGTATCAATTTTTTGGTCCTGTATGCCAAGTTTTGTTCGATTCTGAGAAGGTTGATCGGAAAGCCAAATTGGCGGGCCCGTAACCCGACCCAACAGGCAATTTTTTGCACGGTTTGCCAGAATTCTTCTTTGGACATACAGTTGGGTTCGTCTCCTCAAACCGGACCCGAACATATAATTTGGCAACTTTGGAGACCGTAGTTCTGGCACACGTTTTGGTACAAAACGGGTCCAACGACGGACATCATTTTGACCCAAAATTACAGTTTTGCCCCTGTTCCAGAATTGGACTTTTGGATTGGCGTTTCCTAGGTATTTCTTTTATGCCAAATCTTTTTGTGATGTTTATTTCAGCATCCGAGGTCGTCCGTAGGATTTGGCTTTCGTTGCTTCCCTATTCTGACGAGTTGAGTCATCAGGCATCGCCGTTCTTCACACTACCCCAGGCAAGATACCTTACCATTGTTGTTTATTTTCTTAGCTCATATTCATGCATTTATTCGTTATTTTTCCTGTAAAATAACTATGATACTTGTTATATTCCTGCTGTTAAGGTTTTACAAAATTAAACCTAGAGTTAAGGGACCACCTTGTGGTGTTGCATTCATAGGCCTTGTCACATTTGTATCACGATGTTGTGAGTCGCATATAGAACTTAGAAATGCTTGATTGGCTGGCCACCAGTACATATAAGTCGTGCGATAGGAATAACTGCTAATAGAATTGCATGATTAGTCTGTCTTAGCGGTTATAGAGGTTATGTGTTGTCAAGGCAACATATAGGTATTGGGTGGAGAGGACATATCCTTAATGTATGGGCTACTATATACTTTCTCCTGTGACCGTACGGTCCGCCGGAGATGCAGGTTGATGACCCTTGTTTCTTGCCCCGTTCGAGGAACGGTTATGCTTGAGGCCCCTGGTGCCCCAAGTGGGGACTATGCCGATCCTATTTTAGCCAGAGAGCCCATGCATTGAAGGGGTGTTCTTAAACTGCATTCATTTAGAACGGTTAGACACCCTTATCCGTTAGGTATGAATACTCTTGGTTTGGGTACTTGTATCGGACCTTGGCTCGGAAGAGTGACTTATCGCGGACTAGTTTGCCACATCTTGTCCTTGTTTGGTTGTAGGTGTGGCTCACTACTTCGATGAGAAGGGACTGGACCTTGTTGTGGTCCGGATAGCTTATATTGGATTCATGTCTTGGAAAGATACATCATCACGGATTAGGGTACCATCTCCTGTCCTTGTTTGGTTGGGGGGATGGTACACTAATTCAAACGGTGGTATATTGGACCAGGATATGATTTGATTGACTTATTATTATTGAGCAGTTTTATATTCAGTTTATATGGCATATACTTTTATATCTTATTATGTGCCTCTGAGGACCTAGTGATCTCTCCAGGTATAGATGTACAGGACTTTCTGTAGGAGTATGGCTCACGTCTAGATTCATCCTACACATTCGAGCGCGTCGTACCTTCTGATCACGGTTGCCCTTACTGGGTGGAGGAGCCTATTTAGTTATCTTTTCGTATTCTATTTATCTTAGAGATTGGACTCTTTTTCCTTTCAGTTTATGTTAGTGTCGGTAGTGGATTTGTCTCTGCCCGATCAACAACCATATTTGATATTTATATTAATTCATGAGATACCATTTTTCTTTATATCTGTGTGGATAAGACGTAGTTTTTACCTGTGACTGTCTATTATTATTCACATTACAGCTTATGTGTGTGTTTAAGATTTCTATATATTGGAGCATATCTCATGCACATGCAGCTGGCATACTACGTTCCTAGTCCTACGTATTTTGGGACCGGGGCGTTACAATAGGTAATCAAAGAGAGTTTGAAAAGTTTGGGAGGTCAAAGGAGGAAATAATCACGGATGAGATACTTTTCCTATTCATATATGCAGGCTTGTTGGACACAGTCATGTAACCCAACAATATTTTTTTAACCTGCATGGGCCACCAAAAACATGTAACACCCCGGTCCCAAAATACTTAGGACCAAGTACGTGGACATGCCAACTGCATATATCGAAGAATACCAATGTAAGGAATCCTCGTATATATACATAAGCTGTAATATAAATCGCAGGCCAGAACATCATAAAACTATATCTCATCTACAGCACACTCAGAAGATAATAGAAGTCCAAATAGAATAAATGAGTGAGTCAAAAGGTAGCCGGGTGGACATGCCCACACCAAACAGCAATGAAAATAATCTTAAATAAAGTAGATATTTACTGTGAATCTCAAAGAATAAGCTAAATCTAGATATCAGCGGGAGATGCCTCGTCATCAAGGTATGAAGGATCCAGTGCCAATGCATACTCCTGCGGGAAAGCGCCTATACCTGGAGAGATCACCAGATCCTCAGAGGGATGTAACAAGATACATGAAGAACATGCCATATGAACTGGATATAAATGTACCATAAATAAAGATAAAGTAAAGTGTCCAAACCATAACACGGCTCAATATTCTATCATCGAAACAGTAGGCTACCCTACAACCAAACAAGGACGAGGGATAACATACTATTCCATGATATGACATTTTTCTATGCCATGATTGGAACATGAAATTTGCTAAGGTCTCCTAACCTTTCTAGTAGAAAATTTAGAAGTTATCTCGATGTATGGGCAGGTGAAGGCTGACTCCCCGAGGACAAGGTAACAACACAACACGCACACGTCAAGTACCAACACTATTAGCTGGCATAACTCGAGGCTAGTGGCCCACGTGACCCATTAGTCCATATAGCTCGAGGCTAATGACCACCGTGACACGACTACCGTAGTACGCAATTACTACGACTTTTGTATTTGGGTAGCCCATACATTTAACTGTTTTCTCCCTCCCAAGGTCACTAACAGAAGGTAGTTCGCTAAGACTAGGTCCATATGCATACAAAAAAGGCAAGAAGGAAAATAACTGAAAGCAAAATAAAGTGAACTAAAAATAGCAAATAATGGATCCAACTGAAAACAGATAATAAATATGCAGTAAATAAATAAATAAATATGCTTCTAATTATAAACAGTAAATAAGGCAAGGTATCTTGCCTGATTCCGTGCTGTAAATATGAAACGCCACTCCCGCGTCCCCGCCTCCGGAATCCGACGCTCCTAGATAATTAATTAACTAAATTAAGTCACTACTTACGAAACTTACGATATGACTTAATTAGTCAAAGTAATGTGTTAAAATTATATTTGATCTCTCGTGGAACCATTCAGATCCATACAATCATACACAGGTTCCACGAGACATCGAAATACAGTTTTAGGGTTTCTAACTTTTAATTAGTCGGCTATGCCCCTACTTCAATAACATACTTAAAAATCATATAATATCATAAAAATAATTTTAAATAATTTTCTACAGATTTATCTCTGAAATTCTAGAATTAATATTTCTAAAGACATTTATGACTGGTTGATTACTAAGTCAGCTAGTCTACCCGAAACTCGTCCGGAACATAATGACATAAAATTGCTAAAATAACCAAAAATATATTTTAAATAACAATAAAATACTTTATTTTATAGAATAATATCAGAGGTATAAGGGTTGAGTTATACTACAAGTTTGGGACATTCTAGGTCAGCCGTTATCCGAAATTAGCTAGTTTTGACCTACAATTTTTTCGACCAGATTTGAGTTGCTAAAATCATGAAAAAATAATTAAGAATCCTAATTTATGTATATGAACACACATAAAATTTTAGTTTCGACAATAGGCATCAATAACTTATAGTTCCTTCATAATAAGGTTAATTTTGATACTACCGAAACATGAATATTACGCCTATATTTCATGAAACCTTTATGGATGATTATACATAACAAAAGCCATCAAAATATTATTTCTAAAGATTTAATAACATGTTTTTTACAGAATTTTAGTAAGGGTTTGAGATGGAAAGATTAGAATTTCTTACCAAAGGTCCTTGCTAGAGATGTTGTGACGACTTCTCCTCGCCAAAGCTCCAACCTTTCTCGCTATCCTTGCTTACAAATCCTCTTTTGGTGAGTATGGAAGGGTTGACAATGGCTATAGATGGTTGGATGGAGAAGATGGAGTTTTTAGGGTTTGTTTTGAGGGGTTGGGTGGATGTATGGTAGAGGAGATGAGTTTTTGTGAAGGATGGAGAGGTGTGCAATATAGGAGATGATGTATGGAGGATATGGGGGAAGAAGTGCTGTCGAAAATATGGAGAGGGAAAGGGGTGGTCGGCTATGGAGGTGGAAAGAAAGAAGAAATTAAGTTAGGGTTTGGGTTTGGGCTAAGTTGATGTATATATATAGGCTTATTGGGTTGCATGTATGAAAGGAGTGGAAATCCTTTTCCTATGGGTGTTTGGTCATGGGGGGGGGGGGGTGCTGGCGCTTGGCCGAATATATGGTGGGGGTCCACTATGGCATGATTTGGTTATTTCGTGAGTTGGCCAATTGATTGGATTGAGGATTTAAAAAGGCCTTTCCTAATTTAGAACTAATTAATTCTATCTATGGAATTCATCCAAATCTGAATTAAATATAAATATATGTAATTATTAATCCCAACACGCCTACATTGGGTTGGGTTTGGCTTGGAAGAGGTTTGGGAAGGTTTGGTGCAACCGGGTCTCCTAAAAGTCATAAAGAATTTCTTAACTAATTAATTAAATAAAAAATATAACTTGTGCCATAATTTGAATGGTTAACATACAAGAGATTACAGTATGACCATGGCATTGCTAATATGGCTAGCATGCTAGTTAAAGCACCCGACTACGCTAGGCATGCCATACTTTCTAGTCGTCTTGCATATTCAAACTCAATCATGGCTATAGTCCTTTTATATAATATAAATAAGATAAAAAATAAATTAGAATTAAATAAAATCCAAAAAAATAATTTAAATATTCTTTTAAATTTTGAGGGTTTTACAGTTATGGAACCGGCCTTGCACGAGCGCAACCTAGGTTCGTGCGGCATCAAGCCTTAGCGAGGACGATCGGTCCTACGGGACCTGTCACGACCCGCACCCGGTTTTCGGACGCAAGCTCGTGATCAAGCCAGCTATGTATCGAACGGACTCCAGCCCGACTCGAGTACGTATAAGCTGTCAAGGTCATGGGTATCATGTCTAATCTAAACTATATCTCAATCCACAAGAATCAAATAAAACAAGAATAAACAATTATGGGTCGTGGTCTGCAGCCCACTAGCATATATGTCCGATTAGACTCCAAGAATAATATGAGTCTATAAAATAATCAGAAAATATCATGGTACTAAAATAAAGCACGAGAGGATAATAAAGAAATATCACAAGCAAATACCTGTATCATGCATCGCAATCCTCTACCATCCCGCTCTGCTAACTAACTCCATACAATCGCTAAACCTGAAGAGATCATCAGGTCCTCAGAGGACTAACAAGATACATAAAACATGCCTATTAATATGACAGTAAATAACATGTGTGGAGGATAAGAACACTGTAAGAAGAATATCTAAGGACGATGAGTCGTGTGGAAATGTAACTAAACTTGGCTACCACTCAATCGATTAACCTCTATAGCTTGTAGTACAATGCAAGATACTCCCAATTTATAGTAGATTTTGACTGTAATATAATGCAAGATACTTCCAGTCAAGATTAGCCAATTCTAGTTTCGATCTTCTCTCCTAAAGGATACAAAGTCAAGTAGACTCCTATAAATCATAGTACAATACAAGATACTCCCAATTTATAGTGTTGCAAGTCAAGTCAATCAATCAATCAATATATGCTATAGGTCGTAGTATAATGTAAGATATTCCCAATCTATGGCATGTCTTAAGTCAAGTCAATCAAGTGATATCAAGGTAGAAGAATCGGCTATAGGTCGTAGTACAATGTAAGATACACCCAATCTATAGTATGTCTCAACTGTAGTGTAGAAGCATGAAAAAGAACAAGAAAAGCCCATGCGGCTCAAAATAGAAGAAGCCCATGCGGCTCAAAACAGAAGGAGCCTCATACGGCTCAGGAATCTATCGGAGCCTCATGCGGCTCAGAAACTCTCTAATAGCCTCATGCGGCTCAGGAAAGAATAACGTGGCCCTATGCAGCTTGCTTTTTACAGCTGGCCATAAAGTGACTGCTCCCATTAAATGCTCTGACATAAAGTGATAACTCTGACATTAAAGCTGAAATGATGAACTCTGACATGACGGCGTGTTCCTCGGAAAACAAAGAAAATCTCCTATACAGCTGGCACGATCCACCAACTCCAAAGCTCCATATGCGGCTGCCACCTCCCTCATGCGGCTTGGATCGTGGAGACCATCGTCATGCGGCTCAAATCCTAAGAAGCCACCCTATGCGGCCACTGTGCTCATGTGGCTCGGATCATGGGGATCATCTCCATGCGGCTCAAATACTGAGAGGCCATGCCCATGCAGCCTTAACAAGTGGCTAGTCTTATGCGGCTCAATTGGAAACCACCCCTATGCGGCTCAGATTTTGGAGGCTATACCTATGCGGCTGCCACCTTCATGCATTTCAAAACCTAAGAAGCCACCCTCATGCGGCTGTGGCTCGCGGTTATGACACATGGCAGAAGATCAGTTTTCCCGTAATGATGGTTAGATATGTGGCATTAAATCAATCAAGACTTATCAACAAATCCCAACAACCAGATTTAGTGCAATCATCCTAATTACCCGAATCAAAGAAGATTTATTGCAATCACGCGGATTAAACACGTGGCAGGAGATCCGAGCTTCCAAAGATTCATGACAATCAACATTAATTGCCCATACAGATTTTACACAATAAGCATTAATTGTCCAGATTCATTGCAATCAAGATTAGTGGTCAAGATTAATTGCCAATAAAATAGGATCAAGGAAAATGGCAATTAAGTCCCCAAGCCGTCGACTTTTTTTAGGGAAATCATTGCAAACCCTAATGATGACACCCCACCCCTATAAATAGCAAGGTGTCATTCCCTTGCAACGAGGGGGAGGAGATAAAAAAGAGACCCCAGGAGAAAAAAAAGACACACAGAGAGAAAAAGGAACGGACAGGAGAGTCTTCCCACATGCTCCGAAAGCATTTCTTCATCAGAGCCGAGGCTACGTCCGATCATCCAAGGAGTAAGGCAGAGCTGCCGTCGCTTTCCCTAGCCTCTATCGTCACCCCCCCAGAATCAAAACTAAACAATTGTACTTAGATTGCTGCACCTAGGTTTTCATTCCTAGGCTTTCTTTGTATGAGCGAGTTTGTATTTTGAAGTAAAAGTCCAGTCCTTCCATAAAACTGTTCTGTTCTTTTATAATCAATAGCAAATACGATGGCGACTCTGCTGGAGAAAAACTTCTCCACGACTGAGAAGTTGGTGACGCATGCAGCCAAACTCGGCTCCACACAACAGAAGATGGTCGTCCACTTCGACCAACAGGCGTTTGAAGAAATGCTCTCCGATGAAAGCGCTGGCCCGATCCAGAAGTGAGCCCACACGAAGAAGGCTCGTAGGGAGTGGAGGCCCAAGTCATTTGCTCCTCCCCAAGCTCTGGACGAAGTACTCTCTGCTGCCCAAGACGGCAAGGGCGACTCTCATACGGCTCCACTTCAGGCAATAAAGGACTCTGCTGTCCCCAAGTCCGGCAGAGGAAAACACTACGATGCTGGACTTGCATGAACAAATAAGGACTCTATGTGGTCCAGGAAGAAGCCGAATAAAGGCACCAACGGCATGCATGATGCTCATGCGGCAAAGATTGCCAGCCGTATGCATGATGCTCATGCGGCCAAAACTGCCAGCCGCATGCAGAATGCCCATACAGCCAAGACTTCCAACCGCATGGAGGAGACTCATGCGGCCGAGACTTCCAGCCGCATGAAGAAGGCCTATGTGGCCACGACTGCCCGCCGTATGAAGACTGCTGATTCCAGCCGCATATTATCCACTCTACGCGGTTCGGGCTCTGTCTTCGACCGCCTCTCCTATGGCCCTGAGCTCTCATGCTCCCAAAAAAATGTGTCTGACTCTCTACAGCACCACTTAGACTCTTCCTACTACGTGCCCTCAGGCGCTAGAGTGAAGAAGTCTAGGGTAGCGCAAGCTCGGCAAGCTCCGTCGGCTGTCCCAACCTTTGATCATCCGAGCGCTCCGCTTACTGTTATGCGGGCCTCTGATGGGAAGTTATACAGAACCACTCGAGTCCAGCCCCCGGCGGCAAACGGACAGAGTGGTTTCCAAAAGTCTCTCCGCAACCAGGAAGCAAACGTGGTTGTTCGAGACCCATCTGACTTGCATGACGTGATCCTTCACAAAAGCAAGGAAAGAGAAAGGGACTCGGTGTGCAAAGAGTCCTCCCACGGGCATCACTGCACCCAAGTCATTGTCAACTGCTGCTGCAACAACGCGGCAGTACGTGGAAGACTGGCGGTCCGTCTTCCAAAGACTGCAACAACCAAGTTCAGAGGATGAGGTGCCTCCCGTCGTCTACTGCAACTCTGCTCAGAGAATCCCCGCCAGCGGGAGAGGAAAGAAAACAAATATCTCCAGCCCAAAGATTTCAATCACTGTGACCAAGAAACTATCATCTAAGTGGTTGCCTACCACCGGAGTTTTCTAAGGTACCCGTTCGAAGACGAAATCTACTACATTAGAAGATTCATCATCCATATCACTAGGGGACGCTAGAATCGGGGGTAGCATTCCTCCGAACATCCACGACAATCCGGTATTCCAAGGAGATGAGCCCGGGGGAAAACAACTCTCCCAACAGATACAGCAGGTGCCGACGTCCCTGAGGATGTTCGTGACTCTCAAGATGAGGCAAGCTCTGAAGCTGGGATTACTATTCCTTCTGAGTCCGAACCATAGAAAAACATTCCCACATACCCCGACGACTTCTCTGTACAGGGGTATGATTCAGAGGGCACGTCGTCCACCGTCCCTTCCACTTCGGCTCGTGTGAGGACGATATTCATGACAAACGACGATCAAGATGGTCCCAGTGATCGCCAACGCATCGACACTCTGGAGGCCATACTGCGTACCTTGGTCAAATTCGTGGACGAAATCAAAGCGGCTCTTCCAACTCTGTAAGAAAGGACGCCTGGCCAAACAAGCTTGGGTCCCGCGGTCAATGCGGACTCGAACTCAACGACACCAAATTCGGGCGATAATCCTCCTGAAATATCGGCTCTTACCGCTGCGGATGAGGCCAGGAAGGCAAAAAGAGAGGTCCAGGAGCTCCGGCCATGTTTTACGCCCGGTAAACCTCCCTAGACCTCAGAATACGACAATTATACCCTGCTGCATGGAGGGATGTCCCTTTCCCACCAAGATATAAGCCGTTAAACATCAATCCCTATGATGGCAAGACTTCCACAAGTCGGTACATTACTTACTTCGAGGTCACAACCACCCATCTGCCCCATGACGACGCCATCCTTACACGATTATTCATCGGGGCATTGGAAGGGGTTACCTTCGACTAGTACCGCAACCTGCCAGACAACTGCATCCATTCCTTTGCCGGCTTCAAGCGTATGTTCTTGGAGAGGTTCTACGAAGTAGAACAAGATGTGACGATTTCCACCCTCATGGATGTTGTTCAAGGGGAGAAGGAGCTGACAGGGAACTATATTGAGCGGTTTTGCCAAACCGTAATGAAGTTGCCGTCTGGAAATCCGGGTTTCTCCTTAATTGAAATTTGCCAAAAGAGACTGCTCCCAACAATCAGCTTCTGGATGGGGTGAAAGTCAATTTAAGGACTGGAAGACGTTCATCATCAGTGCCACTAGTGCCGAGGATAAGTTGAAGAAGGCTCGCCAACTGGGATTAAACAACTCGGAGGGAGAGGACAAGGGCAAACGCCCTAATGCCAACACCAACAATGGGGGAAATTCCTCCAATAACCGAGACAACAAGGGCAAACAGGCTATGGTGGCAGACGCAACCCAGAAGCCTGAATCAAAGCCAGCTGAAAAGCAGTGGCCGCAGATGACTTACTCCTTCGAAGACGGTCATGTCAAGCCCATCTTGGACATGCTCAAACAAGGAGATAGAATCCAGCTCCCTCCACCTAGACGGGAACCTCGGCCGACCGAGATGGAAAGCCCCAAGTACTGCCATTACCATCGTTACGTCCACCACGCCACGCAGGAATGCTTCCAATTGAAGCGATATATCCAGCATCTCATCGATTCGAAGGCTCTGGCCATTGATTTCGAGGAGTTAACCGTGGCAGCCAACACGGTGTCAGTACAGTTCGGTAGCTTCCCTCCGACAGAGACTCAAGACGGCGTAGTACCCGTCCCTCGGGCAACAATAGAGATTGCTAATCTTCCACCTCCTCGAGATCAGGCTGCTGGTCTAGTGCCCCTCAACATATCAAGAGGGGAGGTTATGTGGGTCCATCCGGACCTGGTACTTGAAGTGACTCAACCCACACCACCCTCCACTGGCAGAAAGAAGGGTGGAAAGGTCAGATCCTGCTGTACAACCTCGACAGATGTCGAAGAAGCCACAGCTGTTGTCACCCGGTCGGGTGCTTAATCCCAACCTACACCGGATAACTCGGCTGAAGATCATCAGCCGGCTACTGCTGACACTCCAGGACCTTCTCAAACTCCGACGACCGACAAGCCTAGGCCGAAGGAGGCTCGCTTTGACAAATCTCTCCGAAAAGAGGCACCTCATGGGCTGGAGAGGCCCTACAACTTTGACATCTTGGCATAATTGGCCAACACACCGACCAAATTATCATTATACGAGCTCCTGAGACTCTCCAAAGATGTTTGCGTGGCACTGAGCGATGCACTCCATAATGCCGATGCATATCTGGCTCAGGTCAACCACGAGAGAAAGCCCGCCTGCAAATCTCCAGAACAGCGCTTGCACAGGTGCAATGCCCAACATCGTCTTCACTCCGCAGGATATGCTTATTAAAACCAACCTGCATGATCGTCCGTTGTATTACACTGGATACATCGGTGACGTAAAGGTGGATCGGATGCACATTGATCCCGGTTCTTCCATAAGCATCATCCCGAAGAGTCTGTTGCACCAACTTTGCATCCCCATGTATCGCCTGAGATCAACAAGCACCGCCATCAGCGGTTTTAATTCGGGCAGGAGCTACCCGATCGGAAAGATTCGCTTGAAGTGCCAAATCGGCGATCTGTAGTCAGAAGTGACTTGTTATGTCATAGATGCAGACACTTCCTATAATATTCTTCTGGGGTGTCCTTGGATACACGATTACATGATCGTGCCTTCCATGCTGTACCAATGCTTCAAGTATGTCGACAAGTGTGGCTTCGTGAGGACAGAATTTGCCGACTTCGATCCTTTCAAAGGGGTCGAGTCTTATTACTCGGACTCCTGCTTGTATGAAAAGTCGAAGAGGCACCTTATCGAAGGAGATATACATGCTCAAACTGAGACAGCAATGGCATCAGAAGAACCTCTGATGATCCACCTTCAAGCTCGTAAACCTGGCAAGACCGCACCCCTTACGATCGCTCTGCGTAAGGATGCAATCAATCTCTCAGCACAAGAGGGGCAAATGATAATTCGACTGCCAAGGTCTGGCCAAGCGCCAAAACCCACAACGGAGCCACTGACAATCAAGCTGCCAAGAGCCGGCCAGCCACAAACAGAGAAGCTCAAACCCTCTGACAAGCCAATAACAATACGTCTTTCCAAGATGAATTGTCAGCCCAATGCGAAGTCGGGGACTCCTAGTGAGCCAACAACTCCCCGCCTGTCATGACCCGCACCCAGTATTTGGGCGTGAGCCGTGGGTACGTCAAGCCTACGCCGCAGTATCGGCGGTAGAATGCTGTCTAGTCATCTCCACAGTTTACAAATTCAACTACACAGTTTATATTCATTTTCACAAAGTAAACAATTCATAGAGAGGCCAAACTAATGAATTCTATAAGTAACTTGGAGAGATGGATAATGAATAAACTGAGAAACTCCAATATCAAAATTTATCAAGTATCTCAATCTCCAAAGAAAGGTAATGTACTAAAACATCAACTCATGAGTCTCAAGTATGAAATACAACTAATAGTCTCAGCTGAACAAACTGTGAAAATAATAAAATAAGACTACTGGAAGCCATCCGTAGTAGGCAAGTCTGCATAAGCCGCCTCCAACTCATCCTGTGCACCAAAGTCGAGATCTGCAGTGTGCTCATAATATATAGTACAAAAGTCCTCTAACTCATCACCTAAAATGTTGGTTATCCAGTCAGGATTGGAACAAGTACACATATGACCACTATCCGAATCTCAACAGAATTATAAACATGTAATTAGCATATGAGAATGAAACTAGAAGGTAACTAGCATCATAGTATAAAAGGAAAGACATGAGACTCTATCAATAAAAATATAGCTACTGTGAGGAAACATGTAAAATCATGGTAGCATGGCAAGTGGTGAAGAACATGGTGTAATAACAGGAATATCTACTAACTACGTGTGTTGAAATATCGCTTTCGACATGTGAACGACTAAGGGGTAAATCCGGCTCACTGCACGTGTCGTGTGCAGCTGCTATCATGCAATAATAGACATTTTGGGGATAGATTGGGTAGTTCACACGTCTACTAGAATATTTCCCCGCCCAACTAGTACTCATGGAATCAATCATAAATGGGAGAAAATCAAAATGTAGAATAAACCATGGTACTAATCCTCGTGTGATGATCGTGTCAACAAGCAGCAAGACATATGAAATAACAAGTAGAGAAACTATCAGAAACGGTAACAATCGATACATGCACTTGCCTGTCGTCCCGAGCTGCGAATAACATTTAAGTGAAGAATTTGAGTCCAAGTGACCTATTGATAGATTAATATAATCAATACACAATTTGATAGTAGAGTAAAATTATCTATTTATTTGTTAAGCTTGCTAAGGTGTTACTCTTCTATTAGGCTTAATTACACCTCAAGGACTCTTTCCTGATACTCATGTGTTCCCCTTGGTATCTATTGACCTCTGTATTTGTCATCTACTTGAATCAGCCAAGCAATTAACCATATGTTGATGCCCACTGCAGGACACTACTCCAGCCCTGTTACACTATGCTACACCTACAGGTGCCTGGTACTAGTAACAGCACTCTAAACCACAGGAAGCTGACATTAGGATATTTCCTGATATCCCATCATGTACTACTCTAATTTACCAAAATCCAATGCTTCTTGATTAGGATACATGGGTACCCTACTTATTCTTCACCCTTTTTAATGATATTGGACATACTTTCCCCAGCTATACCTATCCTCATGATATCTGATCCCTGTCGAATATCTCTTAAGTCTGATAAAGACCCCCATCTCTCTTGATATGAGATTACAGAAGTTATAAGGGTGTACTTGCCTGTCAGTACCTATTGGTACAAGGAAGGCCCCCTTCTCCTTACTGCTACTGTATACTACTGCAGGGTTATTATTGCTGCTTAGCAGTACAATCAATGAGTATACATGGCCCTACATATTGCAAGTACAAGCTACAAGCCCAGGTTCTTCCATATAGCCTACAGGCCTATACTTGTCTCAAACTCTACTATTCTTCCTGAATTTACTTAGCATTCGTTTCATAACCTCTGATACCCAACTCAAGACCTAACCTATTTTGAACACACAAACTTAAATACGGTAACTAATCCATATATTATGAAGATAAATCTCAAAAGACAATATAGGACTGAACCATAAGGCATATAGAACAGATTAATTTGAGTGCAAAGTGACAGGACAATAGGCATTAGGATAGATCAATACAAGATGCAGGGTTGAAACCTTAGCTCAGTGCCTAGGCCTGTATTCAATATTCCAGGAGACTCCTCTCATGTTGCCTACTGTCCCAGACCTCACTGATTCCCCATATGTATTACACGTGGTTTGATACCTGTTGTTATTCCTTCTTATTACCTATTGTATGTGCAGTGCACATATTTTTCCCTCTCTAGTCTAGTATCACTGTCCTGGGTTTGCCCTGCTGCAGGCGCCCAAGCAAGGGCTGAACTCTCTACTCACCTGTACCATTTTAGTACTAAGCACTGCATTCAAGAGTCCCCCTTGCCACAGATTCAAACTACTGATGTGGGTACAGTTTTGCACCCTTAACACTACATATATTAATGTGACCTGGGCTGTAAGTTGTGTCAGAGACCCCTTACTGGGTATGCCTACACATAACAGAGCAATTGTCCTACCACACTCTATTCACTTCTATTGCTTTATCTGTTAATACTCATATATGCTCAGGTGTCACTCGATAAGGTGTCTAAAATCAACTTGGTACAAAGGTTTAACTGCTAGACTCTACTGAACTGCACTCCTGTGGCACTGTCCCTATGGCTATATTAGACTTTAAGGGCCCCAGAACTTGATACCTTAGGATGTAAACCAACTAAGGGCTGCAACATTTGGAACAGTGTGTACCTGACAATGTAAAACTTGGTTCACCAGCACCTGGCCACATACTTACCTATGTGGACATTCAATGACAGAGACTACATAGGATTACCCCATATCACTACCTTAGGACTAGTCACTCTAACCCATGGTACACTATAGGATGTCCCAAGGCTATCCATCCCCATGCTCTGTCTAGAACACCAGGTTTGGATATGTATAGCTACAGTACTAAATACCTGTATACATTGATGGAATAGGTCTTAGGAACAGCAGGACAGCTCTAATGAAGATTTTGACTAACAGGATAATACCATGGGTATTGCAGGGCAGTCCCTGCATTGTACCCTCACAACCCAACATCCCTTAGTAAACTTATAACTCCAATATTTCTACTCTACCTGGCTTTGACCCATTCCCCCTCCATGGTCCTGCTCTGCACTCAAGGATGCAGGGTTCACCCCTCGACTATACAGGACATATTCAGGTGAAGGTTGTCCATACACTCTGATGTGCAGGGCAATGTATTGAAGGTGTAGGCCATAAAATGAGTGCAATATATCTCATCTAATCATGCAGGGTTGTACATGAAGTATTTGGTGAATGCAGTACTGTAACTTGTTATGCAGGAATCAGAGAAATGAGTGTATAATATGCATGACAGAATCTAAAAGAACTCTACCAGGGCCTTTAACATAGATTACTCAGGGACTGAACCTTCAACTCTGGAACTTAGGAAATCAAGAAAGACCTACATATACGTTAATGACAGTAACAGAGGTTTGACTCAACTATTGATACTTTCATCCTATTCATGGTGAAACCTATTGTTAGTGCAAACCGGCACATCAAAGGAGACACACAACTATGTTTTCCTATGTTTCTGATACTAACAACCCCTCCCCATGTTCTTTCTTCCTAACACCAGATGATCCTTCCCAGTTCTTCCCTACATTACCCTTCCTAGGTTCTCGGTCTGGGCATAAGAACAAACACCCACCCCTCTCTCCCTAAATTTGTCTTCTCAAAAATCGATAGTAACCTATCAATGAATTAAGATAACAAAATCGACTATGAAGGTTAGGGCATTTACCTGTCGAGTAGCTGGTTGCTTCCAAAGGCTTCGAGGTGTTCTTCGATTGTAGAGTGGAGGACTAGTCGGCAGGAAAAATTAGGATTTCGGGTGGAGGCAAGGCTGGGTGGAATCCATAGTTTATATACTAGGGTTCTGGGGTTGGGAAGATAGGATTGAATATCTGAATCTCGATTTCGAGCAGGGTTCGAAATCATCTCTCGCAGAGATTCAAAAATCCGTTGGCCGTTTAAAATTTAAACTGGATAATTATACTCCAGTCCCTTCCACTTCACAATATTAGGGCCAGGCCCTCCCCTGTACCTTTTTTTATTACAAAAAGGTCCTATTATATATATATATACTTAGCTTTAATTATTAAGTGACTCAAGAGTACCAATTTATACTTCAACAAAATTTAATAAAAGGAGAAAAATTTAGGTCAAGGGCTTACACCGCCTAGTATCAAGCACCAAACATGGGGTCGCTAGTTCGTCAATGACTCCATGTTCTGCCCCACTAGCGGAACCCCTGATGATTAAGCTGCCCAAGTCCTCCTCTCATTCTTTATTTATACAGGGGTGGCCGAAGAAGAACCAGAATTGGCCAAGTATGTGGCTTCTCATACTGATGTTCCATCCGTAGATGATGTAATCCCACTAGAAAAGATACCTTACTTCATCAATAAAGGGCTGTCTTTGAACTACCTCGAGCTTGATAAGCTTTGTACAATGTATGCTATGGAACACGGTATAGGCACTCACCTACGCACGCAAGTGACAAATGTTTACACCGTAAATCAACTTACTCCTGTGGAAGGCGCCTACTTCATAGTCGAGGGAGAAGACCATCCAATCATCTTCGGCCGGAAGAATGATCCATAACCCTTCGCAATAGAGGAAGTCGATCTCGAATCGGACGTCGGAAGACTGTCCCTTTATCTGCATAGCTCCCAATCCAAGTACCTCATGTAAAGACAGTGGTATGATCTGGAGACTACACCAGGCTTGAACTATGGCACTGGTCAGCGGTTACCCTTACAGTTGCCAGTTCCGGCCGGGAAACCACAGGATTACTCCAACAAGACCCGATGTGGACTGGGGTATGTTACGCCTGCAACGACCCCTGAAATCTCAGATGAGGAATGCGACTGGTATTCACACTCAACCGGATCACCAATTTCTGATTCAGATATCAGCATCGGGGACGTATTCAGGCAAGTCTTGTCTGTCAATATGGCATTTGCCGACGCTTACGAAGAAGAAGAAGACATTCCTGAACTCCTTGAATTAGAGCCGTGGGCCCAACAGCTGGATGCACAATGGGAAAAGTGGTTCGAACAAAGAGAGCCTCCTACTGAAGATGAGGTTATGTAAGTTGACCTCGGCAATGAGTCTTCTCCAAAACCAATCTTCATTTGTAAAAGCCTGGCAGACGAAGAGCGAGAATCGCTACTACAACTCGTCAAAGAATATATTGATGTGTTTGCCTGGAGTTATGAAGACATGCCAAGGCTAAACCCCGAGATTGCACTTCACAAACTCAACATTCGGTCGGATGCAAAGCTGATCAAGCAACAATAGCGACGCTTTCGCCCGAATATTATAAATGCGATCGAAGCCGAAGTCAACAAACTGATAGCCAACGGCTTCATTCGTGAGGAACAACATCCGAACTGGGTCGCTAACATAGTACCGGTTCTCAAAAAAAATAGAAAGATTTAAATTTGCATCGACTTCCGCAATCTGAACGAGGCGTGTCCTAAAGATGAGTTCTCCATCCCTATCACGGACATCATGATTGACAACACCTGCGGCTTCGAGCACATGTCATTCATGGATGGTTTCTCAGGATACAACCAAATCAAGATGTCTTCCGACGACGAGAAGCACACATCATTCCGAACACCGATTGGCACATACAGCTACACAGTCATGCCTTTTGGTTTAAAAAATGCTGGCGTCACGTATCAAAGAGCCATGAGTGTTATCTTCAGAGATCACTTACGCAAGACCGTAGAGTGCTATGTTGACGATATTGCTGTCAAAAGTTGCTATAAGGAAGACCATCTGCAGGATCTAAGGACGGTATTCGACCTGATACGAGCGCACAACTTGAAGATGAATCCTACCAAATCCTTTTTGGGTGTATCCAGTGGAAAATTCCTGGATTTTATGATTACTGCCCAGGGGATTCATATAGATCCGGAGAAGACAAAGGCAATCATGGAGATGGGTCCCCCGAGAAATCGTCGTGAACTTCGAGGCCTTCAAGGGAGGCTAGCGTACATCAGGAGGTTCATTTCCAACCTTTCTGGACAATGTCAACCATTTACTCACCTCATGAAGAAGGGCATCTCATTTGTATGGGATGAAGAATGCCAACATGCCTTCGACAGCATCAAAGAATATTTGTCGAACCCTCCAGTCCTGGTGGTCCCGGTTGCTGGAAACCCATTCCTGCTCTATATACGAGCGATGAACCATTCTCTCGATGCTCTGCTAGCACAAAACAACGATGCAGGCCATGAGCAGGCTATATATTACCTCAGTCGAATGATGATGGGGCCGGAATACCGATATACCATCGTGGAGAAGGAATACCTCGCCCTGGTGTTCGCTATTCAGAAGACGCGACACTATGTCACGGGACAAACCATACATGTGATCTCATGAGTCAACCCCCTCAGGGTCCTCATGACCAAGCCAGGGGCACTCAGCTCTTGCCTCGCTACATGGGCGATATTGTTGTCTTCCTACCATATGATCTTTGTCCCACAAAAGGCTATTAAAGGTCAAGCTCTGGTAGACTTTTTAGCAGCCCATCCAGGTTCGGAGTCAACCAGGATATGCGAAGAGATTCCAGATGAGGTTGCCAACTCATATGTGGCCTCTCATGATACCATATGGCGAATGTTCTTCGACGGCGCTTTCAGAACTAGGCCCAAGGGCAACATCTTCGTTGGAGTCGGAGTGGTACTGATTTCTCCCTCCGGGTTGGTGATCAATCGGGCTTATTCCCTCACGGAGTCCTGTTCAAATAATGTGGCCGAGTATAATTCTTTGGTCATTGGCCTCCGACTTGTAAAGGAACTGGGGGTAGAATACCATGAAGCATACGACGACTCACAGTTAATCGTCAATCAGATCCGGGGTTCATATGAAGTCTGCCATGAAGACATGATCCCCTATCACCAAATGGCGATCAGCATCATTTCGTCGTTCGAAGGGTTCTTCATAGAATACGTTCCCAGACTCCAAAATATCGAAGCCGATGCCTTAGCTAGCCTTGCGGCTTCCCTAGCAGTTCCGAACTATGCTCATCACTCGGTGGATGTGATAGGCCACGAACTGGTCTGTCCCAAGAATAACATTCAGTTTGTGGCGAGTCATTCTGCTCAGACGGTTGATGAAACACCAGACTGGAGATAGCCATTCATAGACTTTGTAGTCTATGGCATCTTGCCCAAAAACCCAAAGGAGGCCACCTCTATCAGAAGGTGTTCCCTCAGATTCTTATACGATACAGAGACGAAAATGCTGTATCGACGATCCTATGATGGATTACTGCTTCGGTGTCTATCAAATACAGAAGCCAAAGAAGCCATACGCGAAGCTCATGACGATGTCTGCGGGGCCCATCAGCCTGGTCCGAAATTACAAGACCGTCTTTGCCCGATGGGCTATTACTGGCCCACGATGGTAGCAGATGCGATAGACTATGCAAGAAAGTGCAAAGCCTGTCAAGTCCATGCAGATTTCATCCATCAACCATCCGAGTTTCTATATCCGACAGTGGCATTCTGGCCATTCGAAGCATGGGGAATGGTGTCACGACCCGCACCCGCTTTTCGGATACGAGACGTGTCCAAGCCAGCCTACGCCGTAGAGTCGGCGGTAGAATGCTGTCAAGCCCGCAAGAAATAAATGCTCAAACTACAATATTTGCTGCTCATTCACATTTCTACATTTATTACATCCTTTATAATTAAAAAATACAATATTTTATAATTAATGAAATTGATACAATTGCTTTCTATTTCTAGGTTGATCTCAGCATACCCAAGCCTTCCCCATGCTAAGAGTGATCGCGACTAAACCTGAAAAATATTGATTTCCAGTCAGGAATGGAACAAGTACACAAACCGACGACAATGCGAAAACACAATAGAATTAACAAGACATGAAAATAACATATAAGATATAAAAACTGGAAAGAACTGATGACATGGCACGGTAGAGAAGAAAACAAGGAAAAACTAATAAAAAACATCTATCTAGGTGGTTTGAAATATCCTTTTTGACATGTGAACGGCTAGGGTGTAAATTCAGCACCTGCACGTGTCGTGTACAGGTGCTATTGTTCACGAATAGACATCATGGGATAGTTCTGGGTAGTCCACATGTCTACTAAGATATTTCCCCTCCCGATTACTCCGTGTGACGAGCGTGTCAACAAGCAGCAAGATATATGTATAGACATGAAATGAAAAGACTACAATCAATCGGAAAGCAATCAAAAAGTGCACTTGCCTGAGGTCATTAGCTGGAGAAACTAATAATACTATACCACTCAATGAGCCACAATCAGTCAACACATGCAGAAGTCTCCAGATGCTAAAATAAACATTACCAATGTTGTTAGAATAGTAAAATTTGCTAGGATTGCCTGTCCTTAGTCCAATTCTGGACACAGGGGCAAAACGGTAATTTCGAGCAAAAACGATATCCGTCGTTGGACCCGCTTTGCACCGAAAAGCGTGCCAGAGTTAATGGTCTCTAAAGTCGTCAAACTGCTTGTCTATGGATC
>JANAVB010025722.1:0-33713 GCA_029216955.1 Iris pallida | reverse complement strand
ACAATAGTAAGGCGTTCCAAACATTACATATTCAGCTGATCATGAAGCTAGTCGTTACAAAAATGTCAGGACTAGCAAGAGTTTAGTCGTACATGATCAACCCTAGGATATGTTAATCATGTTACAACACGTAGGCAGACAGTAAATAAAGGTACAATCGAGCTAAAAATACTCGTCGGCTAAACGCCTCAAAAGAATAATTTTACAATAAAGTGGGAGAAAAAAAGAAACCCACTCGTTGTCAGGGTTACGCCTGGTGGTCACCATCTGGCTGGGAGGTAGGTAGATCCTCTGGACTGCTCCGATATCTGGCCATACAAAACCAGCTGGATCAGACCCCAGAAAGAGCAAGTGCCACAAAGGAGGCTTCACTTAGGAACTAAAACCAGCATATCACAATAGAATATTAAAGATAAATAATAAGTAAAGAAGATAACAATAGAGATAACAACAGTAAACTGAGTACGAAGAAACCATTCAAGTAGCCAGGTCACAACCCTTAAACCAAACAAGGACCGGGGTTGCAGCCTTCACCTGAATAGAAACCCGTCTCAAATACTATTGGTACAGTGAAGACAATAAACGAAGAGAGGACACAGAACTGCTCTGGGAGCCAGGTTACAACCCTTAAACCAAACAAGGACCGGGTTGTAACCCTTCGCCTGAACAGAACTGAACCCCTGATCTTTATTGCTAAGACAGTATAAATAATCATGGTATTAAGGTAAGGTAAAACATGACGAACATGGTGGGTTGAAAAAATATAAAGAGACATAGAACTGCTCCGGGAGCCAGGTTACAATCCTTAAACCAAACAAGGACCGGAGTTGTAACCCTTCGCTGAACAGAACTGGTCCCCCGATCGTTATTGTTAAGGCAAGCATCAATATGTCATGTCACAATCTTGCACAGAATCAGGATAAGACTAAGCTGGAATAAACTTCATCCAAATCAATCACGGCCAATCAAGAGTACGACTTGATACTTTAACTAACTAGGGTTATCACAGGCCTAGTTACTAGCAAGATGCAATGAGATTATCCCAACAGCCACAAGCCCTGCAGACCATCCGGTTATCCAGGTCGAATGTCCGTTTATGAAGAATGCAACACGTGACGGTGTGCTGGAAATGTACCCTACTCGTCGGTAGGCTACAAGTCCACTTAATGTACCCAGATAACGGGATTGCCTGTAGCTGAAAAATCTCTTCATGACTACTGGATTATTCTAGTTATTGGCCTTAGTTGAATTCAGTAGGTACCCCTAACCAGTGGTACTCAGGGATCCCCATCCTAAACATGATGCAAGACAGTACCAGTTTATTTGTACAAACGCAATCGCCCAAGCTGTCAAGTCATTCATACTTATCATGTCAGGCTAGCTGTCGTAACAGCATGTCGTGATATATCATGTCAGTTTGCTTGTCGAAAGTGTGCCATAACGGACTACCATCGTGTTCATAGAACGTTCCAGACCCTACATAGCAGAAGCATAAAGATGACATTTAATTAATAATAATAATAATAATAATAACAATAACAAAAGGACCAGGCTAGATGGAGCTATGCGGCTAAGGGAAGAAACTTATGCGGTGGTGGAGAAGCAGTGCCATGCGACTGGAAAGCAAAGCAGTGCTCATGCGGCAGCGGGGAGCGCAGGCGCATGCGGCTTGAACCAATAAGTCCATGCGGCTGGAACTGCACGCTTATGCGGCTAAGTGGGAGTTGAGTATATGCGGCTAGAACGGGAGCAGCGCCATACGGCTGGAAAGGTAAGTGGGCCCATGCGGCTTGACCAACAAGTCTATGCGGCTAATGGTAGCCTCGGTCTTATGCGGCTGAGAAAGGATCGGGTCTTATGCGGCTGCAGAAAATGACTTCATACAACTGGGAATGATTAAGTCCATGCGTCTAAGTTCAAGTGGAGTCCTAAGCGACTGAACGAGGAGTGGGTCATATACGGCTGCAAGTTGCCCGAGCCGTATGCGGCTGCAGGGAGTTATGCGCCATGCGGCCCAGGGTGTTCGGGTCTCATGCAGCCAGAAAGAAGGGAGGCCTTTATACGGCTGCTGGATTAAGGTCCATGCGGCTGACAGAAACTTGCCGCATGAATGTTCATGCGGTCAAGTACTTGTCATACAGCCAAGAACTGATCATCTTCTCCATTATTCCGAGAAGGATAACCATGAAGTCCATGGCTTCCAAGTTCCGTACTTCCATCATCCAAAGCCCAAATTCGAACTTCCATAGGTCAAAATGGGGCAGAACGAAATGCTCTACAACATGGAACCAACGAAACTTGGAAATAAAAATATGAAGTAGATCAAAACCCAGGAAATTTAAAAATACTATAAACTTAGATCTGTACAAATTGAACCATGGAAATTAGAAATGCTAAGTATTAAAGTGTGTTAGAATCTCAAGAGGAAGAGAATGGAACAATAAAAATGAAGTTCCTCCATGAAGCAAGCTACACTTGCCTAAGCTCTCTCTCTCTCCTGGTGGGTGAAGAAGTAATGGTGGAGAAGAAGAAGTAATAGAGGGAATTAATGAGAAGAGAGAGAAGGGAGTGGGTTAATAAATGGTGAGGAGGTGGTAGGTGGGGGGTTCACCTTTGGTTCATGATGAACCAAAGCAAACCAAGCCAGCCGAACCAACCCAAGAATAAACTAGCTAATGAAATGCTAGAATAAATCAAGCAGAAGGACATGCAATACGGGTCAAATTACGTATACGTATACCAAGATATGCAATACAAACCACATGCATTACAACTCTACCCACCTTAAAAGAATTCCATCCTCAGAATTTAATTAAGAGGCTAGAGGGACAAGAACAAGCTATACTATTCTCAGACAAGATTTACTAATCAAGCAATCAAGTAATTATTCATGCAAGCAAGGAATCGAAGGCATGAGGCATAAGAAATATATTATACCTCACGAGTCAAACAAGTCGGGATATCGCGATCGGATATCATCCTCATGCTCCCACGTTGACTCACCCAAAGAGTGATGACCCCAAGAAACTCAGACTAACTTCCAAGAAACTCAGACTAACTTGATAGTCTTGTTCTTAGTGTCTTCTCTCTTTGGTCCAATATAGACACGGGCCTCTCCTCATACGAAAGGTTGGTACCAACAACCAATTCCGAATGATCCAGGATGTGGCTCGGGTCCGGAATATACCGTCGTAGTTGGGATACATGGAATACGTCATGTACCTCATGTAGCGACGGCGGAAGAGCGAGACGATAGGATACATCTCCTACTCGTTCCAGAATATCGAAAGGTCCTATATACCTAGGACTAAGCTTTCCCCGTACGCCAAAACGAATGACGCCACGGTTAGACGAAATCCTCAAGAATATATGGTCACCGACCGAGAATTCAAGGGGTTGCCGATGAGAATCGGCCCAATGACACTGGCGATCTTGGACGACTCGAAGATGATCTCTGACTCTCCTGACCACTTCAACGGTCCGAGCAATCATTTCCGGACCAAGCATCTGTCTCTTCCAACATCATCCCAGGCTAGCGGGGATCTACACTTCCTACCATACAGTGCCTCGAACGGTGTCATCTGGATGCTGGCCTGGAAACTATTATTGTATGAGAACTCCACCAGGTGCACGTGATCTTCCCATGAACTGTGAGGACCCTAATTTTTAGGAATTATTTTTTATTTTATTTTATAGTATTTCTAATTATTAGGTTATATTGTATATTTAATTAGGATTTTATATGTACTTTTTGTGTCTTTGGTTGTTGGAGCACATGACATGCCCATCTCTTAAAACGTCCTTTATGAGTTTTGTAGTAGACAGGATGACCTTGAGTTTGTTATATCATGTCCCATCCAATTTTTCTTTTCAACATTCCTTTGACTTTGCGCAATTTTGGGCCAACTTAGGCCAATTTGAGCCATTGACGTAATTTTAAGCCAACTTCCAATTTGCTTTTGGGACTTGACATAGATCGAAACCGTATGACCCAATATATGGTTTTGACCCATATTGAGTCTACAATTCATATGCCTAGGGTGCACCATCCAATCGAGTTTTCATGTGCTACTTATTTACAAATAGCACATGAGACTCATTAAATTAATTTTTTGGGTCCAATTCGACTAGTAATGCTACTCGGACACTAACCTAGTCAACCCTACTAGTTAGAGCCTAATTAGGAGTACCAAAACCAAGTATATATATAAGAGAATTTTAAGAATTAAATTGCAGCCATATGTAATATTCTCTTATATCTTTGACTTGGTCAAACATCTAACCAAAATAGGAAACCTATTAATAATAGTATGATTTGGAGAATCAAATCCTATCCAAATTAGATCAAACCAAAGCCCATGTACTATATATATATACCTATCAAACCCTAACCATCCCCCTCTCTCATAACCATCCACTAATCCACAAATCTCCCCCCAAACCTAGCGGCCACCACTCCAAACCCGAAACCCTAGTCGACCCCCCTTTCTTCACAAAATATAATTTCTCTTCGATTTTTTTTGCGCCAACCACCACCACTTGGACGTCTCTCTCAACATCCTCTTCCACCCTAGCAACTATAGGAGCAACCTTGCGGCCGTTAGAGAGGTGCACGACGCGCTACTTGGGCCGAAACTCGGTCGAATCAAAGTCTGAAATGTCACAGCAGGTTAGTCGAATTGTAGATGATGTTTCACCCACTTTTTCTCATCTTTTTCTCCTCAAACCAAATCTAAGAGTTACCATTATGTGTCTAGTCCAGCCTTTGATCGCCGGATCCCCTAGTTCCAAGCGGTTTGTCCGTGGCGTTGATTCTACGACAGGGTATCCATAACTAACAAATTCTGTTGCGGGCCACTTTTTGCCTATCTAAGGTCAGTTTATAACCTTTTTATATTTTTATTCAGAATCTTGACGTCGATACCATTCCGTCGCATATCTGAAAATTAGGTTTTGCATCTGTTTGCTATTTTTAAAAATTCATGAAATTTGTCATATCATTGAACTCCGAAAAATTCTGTTTTCCTTGTGTCCAAAAGTGTCAAAACTCCATGAATCCATATTAAACTTTATGTTGTTCAAGGTTTAACATTATAAATACTATTTTAACTAATTTCTGGGATTTTTATAGAATTTATTATTTTTATTTTATCATTGTGTCGGAAGTAAATTAATGGGTCGATTTGAGGAAGTCTTATGTAACATTGACATAAGACCTCTTGTGAAAGGATTTTCCTTTTGAAAATATAATTATAGCAATATATAAATATTTATAGATAAATTTTAAAATTTAAATATATTATTTTGTTATAATTGTAAAGTATTTACGAAAGGATTTGGTACCCATATGTACTTATATAATAGATGTAGTATTGTAGCAACGTTATGACAACTAGGAGTCATAAATACTCATATAATTTATATATGGTATATTGATGTAGAATAATAAATGTAGTTTGACGACTTTAGAGACCATTGACTTTGGCACGCTTTTCGGTGCAAAGCGGGTCCAACGGCGGACACCGTTTTGACCCAAAATTACCGTTTTGCCCTTGTATCCAGAATTGGACTTATGGGTAGGCTATTCTAGCTATTTTGCTCATTCTGAGACTGTTGGAAATATTTGTTTCAGCTTCCGGAGGGGTTTACGGGAGTTCAGGTTTTGTGGCTCTTTAATTGTAGGACTTTTGCTACCACCAGGCAAGTACACCTTACCAAACTTTACAGTACTTACATGCTATTCTATACTGCTATTCTTTTGTGTTGCACTTGGTACATATTCTCTTTTGCTTCATATCATGGATATTTTCTAGTTTTATGTGCACGTAGATTATTACTCTTTCTTTTCTCTTGTTACTAGCCATATTTTTCTATCATGTTCATGTCTAGTGATAGTATTGCTTGGCCTCTGTCGTGTCCCTTTGACATAATTGAGATGGACTTGACTTGTTGACATCTTGACTTGACTTGACTTGACTCGTAGTTCTAGGCGAGGACCTTGTGATAGACGATGACTATACTTGACTACTCTCTGTTGTGAGCCCCTACTGAGCTACGATAGAGACTTACTATAGGTTGTGAGCCCCCACTGAGCTGTGATCTATAGGACCGTGAGTCCCCACTGAGCTGCGGTTTACTCTGATTTATTCTTAGTCATATTTATCAGCACGATTCTTGACGGCATGCCACTTCCTTATATTTTATTTTTGTACTACTCTGCAGTCTTTATTTCTTATACTATTTCCTATCCTTCCTTGCATGTTAAAACTGTTACAGTAGGCATGTATATTATGTGTCTTGCTAGTCCTCTGAGGACCTGGTGATCTCTTCAGGTATTAGTTGATGGCACGGTACACTGATGGATGATGTTTGCTACATCGAGACTTCAGGTATACATAGTGTGTTATTATCATATCTTCCGTATTTCAATTTTGTCCTATATTTGATTCTTGCTACATTATAGCCTAGTCTTGTACAAGCTTCTATTTTTCTCTAGCTTGTTCATGATAAATGTGTTATTGGGGATCCACTTTTACTTATTTATCTAATCTAGAATCAGTGTATCATGGCCTGATCTAAGCCTTACTGCACTTGATTCGTCATATTTATCATTATTATGTGGATTGAGATATAGTTAATCTAGAATAACCATACAGCTTATACGTATTCGAGCTGGGCTGGAGTCCTCTCGATGCGTAGCTGGCATGTACACGTATCCTAGTCCTACGTATTTTGGGACTGGGGCGTTACATATTTTTGTGGTGGCCCATGCAGGCCGAGTTAGCCGTTTCGGTTACGTTACTGTACTGAGCGGGCCTGCGGACATGACTAAACCCTTAGGAATCTCAATCCACAACTATCTTGACAATTCTTTTAGAAATTTTCTACCGCCTTTGAACTTCGGATTTGCTATCGATTACTCTTCCCTTGCTTTCTCGTATCTTTGCTTCTCGTCCCTTCCAATTTCGGAGTGACGAATAATCGTGCTATATAGGATTTATCAAAAAAAATTCTTAGGTTATAGTGTAAGATAGTCGGCTTATTGTATTGTGATTGCTTGATATATAATGGGGATTAGAGATGCCATATGTCATAGGGCATCATGTGTTTGATGAGGTAGTTTGACCAAAGGTGGGTAGACGTCCTCAGTATAGAAATAAATATATGATCATGCTAGGTTATGCTCTTATGGTAGTCACTAGATCAAGAATATAATGATAGTTTTAGTATAGAGACTGACCATCTAAAAGAAGAACCTAAGCATAGCCTAACCTAACCTATTACCATTATGCCATATCACTTGTAAATTTAGAATGAGACAGATAGGTAAGTATCACTTAGCTTGGTCAGGTGTAAAGAGACTTATATAGTTGTGGTAAAAATATGGTTAGGAGGACAAGCCTTCAACATAATCGTTGCAAGACCGCCAAAACCAAGAAGAGCGAGTAAAGATAACCACCTATAGTTTTACGATATAGATATTGTAAAATCAAATTGGTTAGGATTGATTATTACTTGAGTTATTTGGAGAGACCGTAGTGACCTAGCGTATCTCTTAAACTATTCCTAGTTACACTAGCGCGGTTTTTCGTTACTAAGGGTCCTTATTTTAATTTCGAGGACGAAATTCTTTTAAGGTGGGTAGATTGTGAGGACCCTGATTTTTAGGAATTATTTATTTTATTTTATTTTATAGTATTTCTAATTATTAGGTTATATTGTATATTTAATTAGGATTTTATATGTACTTTTTGTGTCTTTGGTTGTTGGAGCACATGACATGCCCATCTCTTAAAACGTTCTTTATGAGTTTTGTAGTAGACAGGATGACCTTGAGTTTGTTATATCATGTCCCATCCAATTTTTCTTTTCAACATTCCTTTGACTTTGTGCAATTTTGGGCCAACTTAGGCCAATTTGAGCCATTGACGTAATTTTAAGCCAACTTCCAATTTGCTTTTAGGACTTGACATAGATCGAAACCGTATGACCCAATATATGATTTTGACCCATGTTGAGTCTATAATTCATATGCCTAGGGTGCACCATCCAATCAAGTTTTCATGTGCTACTTATTTACAAATGGCACATGAGACTCATTAAATTAATTTTTCGGGTCCAATTCGACTAGTAATGCTACTCGGACCATAACCTAGTCAACCCTACTAGTTAGAGCCTAATTAGGAGTACTAAAACCAAGTATATATATATATATATATATATATATATATATATATATATATATAAAGAGAATTTTAAGAATTAAATTGCAGCCATATGTAATATTCTCTTATATCTTTGACTTGGTGAAACATCTAACCAAAATAGGAAACCTATTAATAATAGTATGATTTGGAGAATCAAATCCTATCCAAATTAGATCAAACCAAAGCCCATGCACTATATGTATATACCTATCAAACCCTAACCATCCCCCTCTCTCATAACCATCCACTACTCCACAAATCCCCCCCCCCAAACCTAGCGGCCACCACTCCAAACCCGAAACCCTAGCCGACCCCCCTTTTTTCACAAAATATAATTTCTCTTCGATTTTTTTGCGCCAACCACCACCACTTGGACGTCTCTCTCAACATCCTCTTCCACCCTAGCAACTATAGGAGCAACCTTGCGGTCGTTAGAGAGGTGCACGACGCGCTACTTGGGCCGAAACTCCGTCGAATCGAAGTCTGAAACGTCACAGCATGTTAGTCGAATTGTAGATGATGTTTCACCCACTTTTTCTCATCTTTTTCTCCTCAAACCAAATCTGAGAGTTACCATTATGTGTCTAGTCCAACCTCTGATCGCTGGATCCCCTAGTTCCAAGCGGTTTGTCCGTGGCATTGATTCTACGACAGGGTATCCAGAACTAACAAATTCTGTTGCGGGCCACTTTTTGCCTATCTAAGTTCAGTTTATAATCTTTTTATATTTTTATTCAGAATCTAGACGTCGATACCTTTTCGACGCATATCTGAAAGTTAGATTTTGCATCCGTTTGCTATTTTTAAAAATTTATGACATTTGTCATATCATTGAACTCCGAAAAATTCTGTTTTTCTTGTGTCCAAAAGTGTCAAAACTCCATGAATCCATATTAAACTTTATGTTGTGCAAGGTTTAACATTATAAATACTATTTTAACTAATTTCTGGGATTTTTATAGAATTTATTATTTTTATTTTATCATTGTGTCGGAAGTAAATTAATGGGTCGATTTGAGGAAGTCTTATGTAACATTGACATAAGACCTCTTGTGAAAGGATTTTCCTTTTGAAAATATAATTATAGCAATATATAAATATTTATAGATAAATTTCAGAATTTAAATATATTATTTTGTTATAATTGTAAAGTATTTACGAAAGGATTTGGTACCCATATGTACTTATATAATAGATGTAGTATTGTAGCAACGTTATGACAACTAGGGGTCATAAATACTCATATAATTTATATATGGTATATTGATATAGAATAATAAATATAGTTTGACGACTTTAGAGACCATTGACTTTGGCACGCTTTTCGGTGCAAAGCGGGTCCAACGGCGGACACCGTTTTGACCCGAAATTACCGTTTTGCCCCTGTGTCCAGAATTGGACTTATGGGTAGGCTATTCTAGATATTTTGCTCATTCTGGGACTATTGGAAATATTTGTTTCAGCATCCGGAGGGGTTTGCGGGAGTTCAAGTTTTGTGGCCCTTTAATTGCAGGACTTTTGCTACCACCAGGCAAGTACACCTTGCCAAACTTTACAGTACTTACATGCTATTCTATACTGCTATTCTTTTGTGTTGCACTTGGTACATATTCCTCTTTTACTTTATATCATGGATACTTTCTAGTTTTATGTGCACGTAGATTATTACTCTTTCTTTTCTCTTGTTACTAGCCATATTTTTCTATCATGTTCATGTCTAGTGATAGTATTGCTTGGCCTCTGTCGTGTCCCTTTGACATAATTGAGATGGACTTGACTTGTTGACATCTTGACTTGACTTGACTTGACTCGTAGTTCTAGGCGAGGACCTTGTGATAGATGATGACTATACTTGACTACTCTCTGTTGTGAGCCCCACTGAGCTACGATAGAGACTTACTATAGGTTGTGAGCCCCCACTGAGCTGTGATCTATAGGACCGCGAGTCCCCACTGAGCTGCAGTTTACTCCGATTTATTCTTAGTCATGTTTATCAGCACGATTCTTGACGGCATGCCAACTTCCTTATATTTTATTCTTGTACTACTCTGCAGTCTTTATTTCTTGTACTATTTCCTATCCTTCCTTGTACGTTAAAACTGTTATAGTAGACATGTATATTATGTGTCTTGCTAGTCCTCTGAGGACCTGGTGATCTCTCCAGGTATTAGTTGATGGCACGGTACACTGATGGATGATGTTTGCTACACCGAGACTTCAGGTATACATAGTGTGTTATTATCATATCTTCCGCATTTCAATTTTGTCCTATATTTGATTCTTGCTACATTATAGCCTAGTCTTGTACAAGCTTCTATTTTTCTCTAGCTTGTTCATGATAAATGTGTTATTGGGGATCCACTTTTACATATTTATCTAATCTAGAATCAGTGTATCATGGCCTGATCAGCCTTACTGCACTTGATTCGTCATATTTATCATTATTATGTGGATTGAGATATAGTTAATCTAGAATAACCATACAGCTTATACGTATTCGACCTGGGCTGGAGTCCTCTCGATGCGTAGCTGGCATGTACACGTATCCTAGTCCTACGTATTTTGGGACTGGGGCATTACATGAACCACCGAAGTCGAGCGTACAGGATTTCAACATATCTTCGAGAGTCTGGATCGTACGTTCTAACTGGCCATCTGTCTGCGGATGATATGCTGAGCTGAACTGGAGGTGAGTCCCCAAACTCTCTTACAGGCTACACCAAAAATATGACGTAAATCTGGAATCTCTGTCCGAGGTGATACTGACTGGAACACCATGAAGCCTAACGATCTATCGGAGATACATCTCTGCTAGCTGAGCCGTCGATTGACCAACTCTGAACGGAAGAAAGTGAGCCACCTTCGTGAGCCGGTCGACTATAACCCAAATAGCATCTCTGTTAGCCGACGATCTAGGCAAGCCAGTCACGAAATCCATGGTCACATGCTCCCACTTCCATTCCGGAATCAGCAAGGGCTGAAGTAGTCCAACTGGCCTCTAATGTCCAGCTTTAACTTGTTGGCAAACCAAACACCGAGAGACAAACCGGGCTATCTCCCTCTTCATGCCATTCCACCAAAAGTGCTGACGGATATCACGGTACATCTTCGTACCACCGGGATGAATAGAATACTGCGAACTGTGGGCCTCTGCCATGATCTTCTGTCTGATATCTCCATTGGGTACACAAAGACGCTTACCATGTCGAAGTGTACCGTCTTCATGGATACCTAACTCTGGTCTTCGTCCTGCCTCATACTCTGCTCTGAGTCGTTGAAGCTTGGAATCTGCTGACTGTGCCATCCGGATCCTCTCGACTATGCTGGACTGAACTTGCATACTGGCCATCAATGCCATACTGGAAGGGAGAACAACTTCTATACCTATCTTCTGAAGATCTGCTAACAGCTCTGGTTGCGCTGCTAGAAAATAAACTTCGGCTCTCCTGCTCAATGCATCTGCAACAATGTTGGCCTTCCCTGGGTGATACTGCAGGTTGACATCATAATCCACTAGCAGCTCTAGCCATCTCCTCTGACGCATGTTAAGATCCTTCTGGGTGAACACATACTTCAGACTCTTATGGTCGATGAAAATCTCCATCTTATCTCCATACAAGTAGTGCCTCCAAAGCTTAAGTGCAAACACTACTGCTGCCAGCTCCAAGTCATGGGTTCGGTAATTTCTCTCATGATCATGAAGTTATCATGACGCATAAGCTATTACATTCCCATGCTGTATCAGAACACATCCTAATCCTCTGCCCGAAGCATCACAATACACCGAGAACCCTCTGGTTCCATCTGGAAGCGTGAGAACATGAGTCGTCATCAAGCCTCGCTTCAACCTCTCAAAAGAATCCTGGCACTCTGCTGTCCAAGCAAACTGTACATCCTTGCGGGTCAACTGGGTCAATGGCGCTGAAATTCGAGCAAAGTCTGAAACAAATCGCCGATAGTAGCCGGCTAAGCCAAGAAAACTGTGAATTTCTACCACTGTGCTAGGCACTGGCCATGACTCAATGGCCACGATCATCTGGGAATCCACTTCTACTCCTCCTCTGGTGATGATATGACCTAAGTACGAAATGAGATCGAGCCAGAACTCCCATTTACTGAACTTGGCATATAATTGGTGCTCTCTGAGGATCTGGAGGATGATCTTGAGATGCTGCTCATGCTCCGCTTCACTCTTACTGTAGACCAGAATATCGTCTAGAAATACAATCACGAACTGATCCAAATAAGGTATGAAGATACGATTCATGAGGTCCATGAATACGGCCGGCGCATTGGTTGCTCCAAATGGCATCACAAGGAACTCCCAATGCCCATACCTAGATCTGAAAGCTGTCTTTGGGATGTACTACTCTCTGACTCTGATCTGATGGTATCCTGACCGCAAGTCGATCTTCGAGAATACTGCTGCCCCCTGGAGTTGATCAAACAAGTCATCTATCCTCGGGAGAGGGTATCTGTTCTTGATTGTTACTGAGTTCAAGGTATGATAATCTACACATAATCTGGACGTACCATCCTTCTTATTCACAAGAAGCATCGGGGCTCCCCAAGGTGATCTACTACCACGAATGAATCCCTTGGTTCTGAGTTCTTCAATCATCTTGTACAATATCTTTAATTCTGACGGCACCATTCTGTAGACTCTCTCCGACACTGGAGCTGTCCCGGGAATCAAGTCGATGGTGAACTCGATCTCCCGCTCTGGCAGCATCCCTGGAAGCTCTTCTGGGAAACATCTGGAAACTCTTCGACTATCCGAGGTAACTGCACTGTTGCTACTGCCATTCGCAATACGGGAGGAGAAGGTTCAACTTCGCCTCGGGAGAAAGAAAACTCTGGCTCGTTTGGAATGCTAAAAATAATCCTGCCAATATGACAGTCTATCCTAGCATGCTGGTCCCTCAACCAATCCATCCCTAAGACCACATCATAATCGGCCATCGGGAACTCTATCAATCTAGCGAGGAATTCTCTACCGCTAACTACGATCCGACACGAGGAAAACACTCTATCTACTCCCACAAGCCTGTTACCAGTAAGTATATTTAGCCTTACTGATAATGACTCGAGATTCAATCCTACCCGTGTCGTAAATCGTGCAGACATAAATGAATGCGATGCACCAGAGTCAAATAATACTGCTGGAAAGGTGTTGACGAGAATAGTACCTGCCACTACCTCTCCTGGTGCTAATCCTTCTTCTCCCATGGTCAAAGACAACACTTGACCATGTCCTCTTAGTCTGGGTCCCCTCTGCTAAAAATTTCTCTGCCTGCTCTGGATCAGGGCTTGGGCTTGGGCATACTGCTGCGGTCTCTGCTGCTGGAATGCCTGGGCCTGCGTCGGCAACGGCCTCAGGAACGGGTACTGTAGCTGCTGCTGTTGCTGGTCCTCTAACTGAAGGACTAGAGAAGGCTGATGAACTCCCCCTGTTTGGGCAGTTTCCAATCCTGTGGTCCGGGGCACCACAAACCAAGCACAAATCCTGTGCTCTGCGACACTCTGATACCACATGCCCAGGCTTCCCGCAGAATGAATGTTACGCCCCGCTCTCGCAGGAGTGATCGTCCTCGCTAAGGCGTGATGCCGCACGGACCTAGGTTGCGTTCGTGCAAGGCTATGTCCCAGAAACAACCGATTTGAGCTAGGCCGCAGAGTCGCACAGAGTGTCCCTATTTGCAGCAAAAGTAAATGAACACAAATTGAAGCAAATTCAAACTCTTTATTGATATTCAAGAAGTTTACAAGCGGCGCTGGGCCGAGTTTACAAGTCTCTCAAGCTTTCTCTCTCTCTCTCTGAAACATAAAAGGCGTGCCAAGTGGCTTACAAGATGGAATGATTCATGGCGATGTTCTAATACATTATGTCTTGTATATGGTGCTCCAGCTCCTTGTAACGCTCCAAGGCTACAGAGATAGCTCTGCGCCTTAGCACGTTCGAGGGAAGCTCCGCACCCGATGATGAATCCTGCGTCCTGCAAGCAAACTGTGGGGTTATCAGTACATTGTTATGCACAGGTGGGGAGGCTAGCTCGTCCACAATGCTATCATTACCAAACACATTCGATTTACTTTTGTGCACCGTCTATCATTCATTGTCTTACTAATCTTGCCTTAGGGTAAATTTTATGGCACATATCATAACCTATCTCGTGTTGCCGAATTCAAGTGTTTGCATGGCACAACTTACCCATACTTACCGTCCGGCCTTTCCTGTCCAAAGTAAACCAAGTTAGTCAACAATTCATGTAAACTTTCAATGTCAAGTGCGTGTCCCTACCTCAGTTCCTAGCGCATCGTAGGCGTGTTTTCTAACTCACTTGCACGAAGTACTTTTGTAGCTTCCCTTCCCAGATTTTTTTTTGGAATATTTTTTTATTTATATATTTGATTTAAATGGTGATTTTTAGATTTTATGAATAATTATTTGGTTAATTATTACGGTAGACGATTTTAATCATGGTTGAGATTTGGAGTACAAGGTGACTAGGAATTATGGCACGGGTAGTGCAGTGGCATGCTTTGACTAGTGTATTAGCCCTAGTAGAGAAGGCTGAGCCATAGTGATGTCCTAACTAGAAAAACCAGGCCAAGTTACGACGTAACCCTTATCGAAGATTATTTATTTACTAAATATAATATTTAGTTTTACGGAACCCGGTTGTACCAAACTAGTGCAAATTGGACCCAAACCGAGCAGGCCGAGTCCTCCCAAACCCCAGCCATAAGCAAACCCGAGCCCAGGCTTTCTCCCTCCGCCGAGAAACAAATTGAAAGGACTGAACGTATATATATATATATATATATATATATATATATATATATATATATATATATACGCATCGAGGAAAACCTAGTCGAAACCCTAATTGAAACCGCAGCAACAGCAACATGGCAGTGAGAGCCCCGACTTCGTGAGTAGATTTCTCCCTCGATTCTCAATCGTTTTTAGATTTGTAAATTGTTATGGAAACTGTACATAACCCACTTTACGACCCACCCAGTAGTTCCTCGAGGCAACGACCCATCGAGTCGATAATTCAACTCGAAAAACCCAAAAAATCTGTCCAAAAATAGAGCACTAGTGCAGTCCAAACTTTCCTGTTTGTAGATCGATTCTGATCGATCTAATGCCATATTAGAAAATATATTTGAAGAGACTTTTAGACAACATATAGGTCTTCATCACCCTTTTTGTGGATTCGAAAATCATCGACTATGCATCGAGAAATCGAATCCCAAAGTTTTCCAAAAACCTGTTTTAAAAACTAGAAAATTGTTCCACACGACGTGCGTCACATCAATCCGAACGACATGGTCGTGAACCGAACACATCGAAAGCTGCGTAATGGTTACGTGGTCGTTTGGGCTTTGACAGAATTCAAATTGGTCACGTGTGCGCGACGAATTTGATGCATATCCGTCGAAATTCACCGTATCGTGCACTTTGCAAATTCTCCAATTACTTTGTACACGGTCGTCAGATCGAGACGAAACATATGCCAGCAGGACCGAATGGTTTTTTTGGTCCTGTATGCCAAGTTTGGTCCAAATCTGAGACAGTCGAATCGTACGTCGTTTTGCGGATCCTACGGTTCCACTCAACGGGCGATTTTGTGCACGGTCCGCCAAAATCCAACTTTGGACATACGGTTGGGTTCGTATCGGAAAACTGAATTCGTAGATATGTAGTTTGACAATTTTAGAGACCATTGACTCTGGCACGCTTTTCGGTGCAAGCAGATCTAACGGCGGACATCGTTTTTGTCCGAATTACCGTTTTGCTCCTGTGTCCAGAATTGGACTTAAGGACAGGCAATCTTAGCTAATTTGACTATTCTGGGAATGTTGGTAACATTTATTTCAGCTTTCGGAGATAGTTGTGATGACTTGGACGTTCTGACTTGTTGATTGGCGATACATTGTTGGTTCTTCGTGCAACCCTCAGGCAAGTATACCTTGTCGAACATATACAGTATTTACATGGTTTCTCTTTCCTTATTGTAGTCCTTTTTATATTGTCATATGATTCCGTATTGTGATTGATTCGTCCTGGATTGCTTTATTTGTTCTAGATTACGTGCACGTATAAGATGTTTGACATTGCTAGAATATGGGTATCTTTGTGTTACTCTTTTCTCGTGATTGAGTTGTCAGTTTTTATATCTGTCCTTGACCATTCTCGACTAGGAGTATCTTGCATTGTACTACAGTTGAGACATACTATAGCTTGGGAGTATCTTACATTGTACTACGACCTATAGCTGATTCTTCTACCTTGATATCACCTGATTGACTTGACTTGAGACATGCCATAGATTGAAAGTATCTTACATTGTACTAAGACCTATAGCATATATTGATTGATTGATTGACTTGACTTGCGATACTATAAATTGAGAGTATCTTGCATTGTACTACGATTTATAGGGGTCTACTTGACTTTGTATCCTTTAGGAGAGGAGATCGATACTAGAATTGGCTAATCTTGACTGGGATTATCTTGCATTGTATTACAGTCAAAATCTACTATAGATTGAGAGTATCTTGCATTGTACTACAAACTATAGAGGTTAATCGATTGATTGGTAGCCAAGTCTAGTATTACATTTCCTCACGACTCGTCGTCCTTAGATGTTCTTCTTGTAGTGTTCTTATTCTCCACACCTGTTATTTACTGTCATATTAGTAGGCATGTTTTATGTATCTTGCTAGCCCTCTGAGGACCTGATGATCTCTTCAGGTAGTTGATTGCACGGAGTTAGTTAGCTGAGCATGTGGTAGTTGACTCTATCTGCATGATTCAGGTATTTTGTTAGTGTTATTGATTTACTATCTTTATCGTGCTTTTATGATATATTCTGCTTATCAGCTTTACTTTATAGACTCCTATCATTCTTGGAGTCTAATCGAATAATATGCTAATGGCTGCAGACCACGACCCATACTTGTTCATTCTTGCTTTATATGATTCTTGTGGATTGAGATATAGTTTAGATTAGACATGATACCCATGACCTTGACAGCTTATACGTATTTTAGTCGGGCTGGAGTCCGCTCGATACGTAGCAGGCTTGCTCACGAGCTCGCGTCCGAAAAGCGGATGCGGGTCGTGAAAAGTTTTTGTGGTGGCCCATACAGGTCAGAAAATATCGTACAAGTTACGTAACAGTACTGGTACGAGCCTGCGCAACTGACTAAACCCTTAGAAATCTCAATCCACACTACTTGAAAATTCTCCTAGAAATTCTCCACGTCCTTGAAAACTCTATATTTGCTCTCGAATATACTTTCTTGCTTTCCGTACCATTGATTCTCGTCCCTTCCTATTTCGAGGTGACGAATGATCGTGCTGTCTAGGATTCATTAGAAATTCTTAAATTATATTATATATTGCTTGGCCATTGAATATTGGTTGTTTATAGATATGAGGATTTTAGTTGCCATATGCCTAGATATATGCCGGTAGAATTGTTAGCAACTAATTAGAAGGTTATAAGATTTTAGTGAACGAGTTTTCGAGGAGTAGTGTGACCTAAGGTGGGTAGAAGTTCTCGAGACTTCGTAGCTACAAAATAATTAGGAGGAGGATATAAAATATTTTCGAGGAATTAAATTTGAGAAGATTAAGGTGATAGTAGACATTGAATTTTACGGGATAGTCATGAATTAGAATTTCGAGGACGAAATTATTTTTAAGGTGGATAGATTTGTAGCTTCCCTTCCTAGATTTTTTTTTTTGGAATATATTTTTATTTATTTATTTGATTTAAATGGTGATTTTTAGATTATGTGAATAATTATTTGGTTAATTATTACGGTAGACGATTTTAATCATGGTTGAGATTTGGAGTACAAAGTGACTAGGAATTATGGCACGGGTAGTGCAGTGGCATGCTTTGACTAGTGTATTAGCCCTGGTAGAGAAGGCCGAGCCATAGTGATGTCCTAACTAGGAAAACCATGCCAAGTTGCGACGTAACCCTTATCAAGATTATTTATTTATTAAATATAATATTTAGTTTTAGGGAACCCGGTTGTACCAAACTAGAGCAAATTGGACCCAAACCGGGCAGGTCGAGTCCCCCCAAACCCCAGCCATAAGCAAACCCGAGCCCAGGCTTTCTCCCCCCGTCGAGAAACAAATCGAAAGGACTGAACGTATATATATACGCATCGAGGAAAACCTAGTCGAAACCCTAAACGAACACCTAACGAGCCACGCCACCCCCTAGACGTCCTGGGCAACCCAACCGCCGACGGCGCCGCCGCCGCGCGCGGCCACGGCCGCGCGGGTGCGCGCGCGCACGCGTGAATTGAAACCGCAGCAACAACAGCATAGCAGTGAGAGCCCCGACTTCGTGAGTAGATTTGTCCCTCGATTCTCAATCATTTTTAGATTTGTAAATTGTTATGGAAACCGTACATAACCCTCTTTACGACCCACCCAATAGTTCCTCGAGGCAACGACCCATCGAGTCGACAATTCAACTCGAAAAAACCCAAAAAATCTGTCCAAAAACAGAGCACTAGTGCAGTCCAACCTTCCATGTTTGTAGATCGATTCTGATCGATCTAATGCCATATTAAAAAATCTATTTGAAGAGACTTTTAGACAACATATAGATCTTCATCACCCTTTTTTTGGATTCAAAAATCATCGACTATGCATCGAGAAATTGAATCCCAAAGTTTCCTAAAAACCTGTTTTAAAAACTAGAAAATTGTTCCACACGACGTTCGTCACGCCAATCCGGACGACGTGGTCGTGATCCGAACGCATCAAAATCTGCGTAATGGTTACGTGGTCGTGTGGACTTTGACAGAATTTAAATTGGTCGCGTGTGTACGACGAATTTGATACGTATCCGTCGAAATTCGCCATATCGTGCACTTTGCAAATTCCCAATTAATTTGTGCACGCTCGTCATATCGAGATGAAACTTACGCCAGCAGGACCGTATCGTTTTTCTGGTCCTGCATGCCAAGTTTGGTCCAAATCTGAGACAGTCGAATCGTACGTCGTTTTGCGGGCCCCACGGTTCCACTCAACGGGCGATTTTGTGCACGGCCCGCCGAAATCCAACTTTGGACATACGGTTGGGTTCTTATCGGAAAACCGAATCTGTAGATTTGTAGTTTGACGACTTTAGAGACCATTGACTCTGGCACGCTTTTCGGTGCAAGCGGGTCCAACGACGGACATCATTTTTGTCCAAAATTACCGTTTTGTCCCTGTGTCCCGAATTGGACTTAAGGATAGGAAATCCTAGCTAATTTGACTATTCTGAGAATGTTGGTAACGTTTATTTTAGCTTTCGGAGACAGTTGTGATGACTTGGACGTTCTGACTTGTTGATTGGCGATACATTGTTGGTTCTCCGTGCAACCCTCTGGCAAGTATACCTTGCCGAACATATACAGTATTTACATGGTTTCTCTTTCCTTATTGTAGTCCTTTTTATATTGTCATATAATTCCGTATTGTGATTGATTCGTCCTGGATTGCTTTATTTGTTCTAGATTACGTGCACGTATAGGATGTTTGACATTGCTAGAATATGGGTCTCTTTGTGTTACTCTTTTCTCGTGATTGAGTCGTCAGTTTTTATATCTGTCCTTGACCATTCTCGACTGGGAGTATCTTGCATTGTACTACAGTTGAGACATACTATAGCTTGGGAGTATCTTACATTTTACTACGACCTATAGCCTATTCTTCTACCTTGATATCACTTGATTGACTTAACTTGAGACATGCCATAGATTGAGAGTATCTTACAATGTACTACGACCTATAGCATATATTGATTGATTGATTGACTTGACTTGCGACACTATAAATTGGGAGTATCTTGCATTGTACTACGATTTATAGGGGTCTACTTGACTTTGTATCCTTTAGGAGAGGAGATCGATACTAGAATTGGCTAATCTTGACTGGGATTATGTTGCATTATATTACAATCAAAATCTACTATAGATTGGGAGTATATTGCATTGTACTACAAGCAATAGAGGTTAATCGATTGATTGGTAGCCAAGTCTAGTATTACATTTTCTCACGACTCGTCGTCCTTAGATGTTCTTCTTGCAGTGTTCTTATTCTCCACATCTGTTATTTACTTTCATATTAGTAGGCATATTTTATGTATCTTGCTAGCCCTCTGAGGACCTGATGATCTCTTCAGGTAGCTGATTGCACGGAGTTAGTTAGCTGAGCATGTGGTAGTTGACTCCATCTGCATGATTCAGGTATTTTGTTAGTGTTATTGATTTACTATCTTTATCATGCTTTTATGATATATTCTGCTTATCAGCTTTACTTTATAGACTCCTATCATTCTTGGAGTCTAATCGAACAATATGCTAATGGGCTGCAGACCACGACCCATACTTGTTCATTCTTGCTTTATATGATTCTTGTGGATTGAGATATAGTTTAGATTAGACATGATACCCATGACCTTGACAGCTTATACGTATTTGAGCCGGGCTAGAGTCCGCTCGATACGTAGCTGGCTTGCTCACGAGCTCGCGTCCGAAAAGCGGGTGCGGGTCGTGACAACTTTTGATCATTTGTATGTTACATTCAATGTCTGTTCAGAGGGTGCTTCATTCAGTTAACTTAGACTACTTTGATTTCAATGCAAGAACTTGCACGTGGATTGCCACTAGCAAAGCCCACTTAAATCTATATGCACCGGTCGCTGGCATGTCAGCCATTTTGGACATTTTACCCATTGGCATTCTCATCTATCAAGCGTGAATGGCTGGTACACCTTGATAGACTATTGAAGTACCTGGCCCTACGTTTGGTTAGGTGCCAAGCCCGCACACCTGCCCGCCCGTAGGTCATGATTCCGCCTAGGCCGGCCACGAAATCGTCGTTCGTTGCCCTTGGAATCCCTTTTCACTCGTGCACGAGTCCGTCCACGACCATTTCGTATTTTATTGTCATTTTAACTTAACGGCTGTCTCTGAGCCATTGGCTAACCCTTAGCCATAATGCGTTATCGACCAGGTTGGCGTCCGTGCAGTACGGGTAGTGAGCCCCATTGCACGTGCCCGTCACACCTGTCGCTAACCATTCTTTCCTTCTTATCATTCATTCATTCTTTCTTTCCTTTCCTTCTTTTACTTGTTCGTTCGTTCATTGATTCATTCACTTATTCATTCATTCTCCTATTCATTCATTCATTCGTTGATTCATTCATTCGTACATTATGCAACTCCCCGTACGGGAGTCACCTTGGCGACCTATCGGTCCCATAGCCTTTCAATGTTGCTATACTCTACTCGACGACTATGTTGATAGTCTTCCTATTTTATTGTTGTGAACCATTCATTGTTTCATTATTGAACGCACAAGGGACTTCGAAATGTAAGCCCGTGCCTTAGCACGAGCGGGAGTGCGGTGCGAGAGTTCTCACATTTTTCCATGTTCTTTTCCATATTCTATACAAGCATACAAGATGGGATTCTTCCCTTAGCTAGGTGCGTTGAGTCATTTATTAGTATGTACGGTGTTATCGCCTAGCGATTCTAGCAATAGTGTCTGTATTGTTATGTGTCTAGGCTAAGCGAAGACGGGTTCATCGGAGCCACCCACCTTAGCGATGTTCGCATCGGCCGAGCGATACTCCGAGCGCGTCTTTGAAAGTCTAAGTCTGGATTCATCTTGACGGGCCAATGTAAGCCTTGCATCGATTCTTCATCAGGTCGATGCCAACTCTTCGGGTCGATGACTCGTTTGAGTCGTTGCACTTGCCGTTTGAATCGGACGTTCCGCTAGGGCGGAGCGGGTCATTACATAATACACCACTCAAAACAAGTCTCGTCCTCGAGACTTCCTGAGTGCAGGTCATCTACCGTTCCTTAACTCATGTCGTGTACGTATCTTAGACAATTTCTATCAAATGGCTTTACCGTTCGATGGCATCGAACTATACTTGATACCTTTCCAAGTTCCGTGTCGCATACGTTTGGTCGATTTTATTGAATAACTTTTCATTCATTTGAGAGTTGACGGTACTTATTCAATTCAAGTGTTTCTTCTCTGTTGCTATTTCTTCGTGTCATAGGACAGTAATAGTCGCACGAGACACGTTGTAATTCATCAAACGCGAGGGTCGTAGGCTGAGGCAAACTCACTTTCGCTTATGTGCATCGTAACATCCACTTGCAGCTGCATTCGAGTTCATCATATCGCTGAGTTTGGATCGTGCACGTATTCAAGGCGTCCCCCGAATACATACATTTCAACCAAGCTTAGCGATTAGCAAAGTCGGACAAGCTACTCGTGATAGTTTCGATTTATCGATCGTTTTACTTTTACTTCGATTAAAATTGAACTCATGTGTGTATCACATATCGTTTATCTCGGTCCTTGAGATGATTCTATTCGCTTGCCAAGCGCTCTTGTCAACAAAATCAATACGATTTCTTCTTAGCAGAGTCGACCAAGTCTAAGTACTTCTCGTCCGATTCGAAACCAAGTATTGCAATATCATCGAGTACGTCTTCCCATCAATGATTCAATTCGTTATCCCAACTTTACTTGCACATCATCCATTCCTATCATTCGCTTTGTTTGGGGCCAATCTCGTCGTCGTTCACGCACACTCCCTGTTCCCTGTCCTACTCTAAGTCTTGCTGTCCAAAGTCTATCGTCCGTCCAGACGATACTGTAAGGTCAATCGCATAAGTTCAATCACTCGGCATAGGGTCGTCCGCCTATCCGCTAGGTCATCTCACAGGATCATAGTTACAAGTCAAGTCCGTAGCTTATCGTGCAAGGCCGCTACACGAAGCTCACCTAAAATCCTATGGTCAAACCATTTGTTCGTTTGTACGGGAGTTTCTATCCAAGTTTATTTCGCTCAAATTTTTAAACATCAAGCAGCGTTCATCCTATTCGTATCAACACATTCTCCGCTCCATGTTCGAGCTCGTTTAGGAAAGTCATCCTACGATAGGTTGTCCTCAATCAAATCCTTGACATGTCAATATCGTGCGTCCGCAATAACAATTATCGTAGTCTATCTCTTCAAGTATGTTTGATACAATCCACCTATCCATCCTATCTAATTCAAATAGTCGATCACAAGGTCGTCTAGCCTTACAATATGTAGCGCCACTGATCTCACGCAAGTCTGATTATCCACGGCGGACATGAATCACCATATCAACTATTTCCTGCGGAATAATCATCCTCATCGGGACGTAACTCTTGCGTTGAATCTAGACTTACTCATTTTCTGATACGCGGATTGGGTCTACTCAATCCTCAAGTTTTCTTCGTCGTCCATCATAAGTTCGATCAATCCTCCAATTCGCCTTCGCTTCAAACCACAAGTCGAAGCAATCAAAATTGCCATGTCAAGGTATTTCGAGTTCGACCATTCCCGCTGGACATGAATCACCATGCCAACGCTCATGCAAAATGATCGTCCCAAATCCGACGTGACTGTGTGTGCGAGGCTGGAGTTACGCTCGTACAAGACAAGATCGTTGTCGTTGTGGTTATCACCGAACAATCAAGTCACGTCCCTTCTTCATCCAAACGTTCATTTCTATCCAAATTCTCCAACATATCATCCTTTGAAATAATAACTTCTAACACGATCATCATTCATCGAATCAGAGTACCCCCGAGTTATCGTATATCGATCTTTGATACGCCTCAATACCATCGATGATGTACATAACCTGACGATCTTCCTTTTACAACGAATTCCGAGTCGTACAACTTAATTCCTCAATTCACATTGTCTCGTGCTAACTCTTTCATTGAGCAACATCCATTATAATTCCTTAGTCATTCTCGTATCTCCAATCCAACATTTTCTCATGCACGCTATCTTTCGATCGTGCTATCTTCGATCTCGTCCATCGGTATTTCACCTTAACTCAAATTTCTATCCCTTCGACTAAATTCAAAATCGCATGCACGATCTTCTATGTTTCCTCGACCAAGACCTCCATTCGTTTCATCGTTTCGACTCTCTATTCAATCGTTTCGTAATTTGCACTACGTATTCTTAATTCGTTCGAACGATATCTCGTTGAGACTATCGAAGTCAAAACCAACTAAGCGTTACTCGTTCTAAGGCTTTGCGGATATCATCGCTTGCCGACATACTCGTTCTATCCACAAATCCTTTAGTCTCGCTCGAACAATTTCTATAACGTCCATACACCACTCAGGATTTGAGCCACTCGACTAGTCAACGACACTCGCTCTTATTCTTCTTCGAACCTATCACATATACCACCCGGAGTCAAGTCATTCTACAAATCCTCAAAAGATTATTCGATTCCCAATCGATGTGTTAAATCGCACGTTCGCCCATTCCTCAAAGTCCAAGAACCATCTCTCATGCTCACTTTAGCGTTGGTCAAATAGCATCTCTATCAATATACGTTCTAAGTCTCACTTATTCTCGTCCGAGCGATAGTCGGTCTCGCTCGCAAACTTGTTCGCACCAGAAGGTCTAGGTGCGCGATACTCCGCACAACTTAGCCAAAAGGCTGCGTGCATAACCATCCCGTTCGAACTATACTTCGATCTCGCGTACACGTTTGCTACCTTCAGCATAAGGTTATTCAAGTACGCACTACGTTTGCTAACTTTTTAGCAAGCGTTCCTTCCAACTCGAGTTCGTCGTAGTTTGGCACAAAGGCCTTCGCCTATCGATCCCGTTCAACCGAGTACTCGTACGAGCTTTTGAAAATATTAGACTTATTGTATGGAACATCCCAAGGCACAACGAGATAGAGCGTACACTTCTTTTATTTCAAAACGAGCTTTCAAACTGAAAGAATCGAAATGAGGTCCAAGGACGTAAAGTCGTGCTCTGATACCAATCTGTCACGTCCCGCTCCCGCAGGAGCGATCGTCCTCGCTAAGGCGTTATGCCGTACGGGCCTAGGTTGTGCCCGTGCAAGGCCATGTCCCAGAAACGACCGATTTGAGCTAGGCCACAGAGTCGCACAGAGTGTCCTATTCGCAGCGGAAAGTAAATGAACACAAATTGAAGCGAATTCAAACTCTTTATTGATATTCAAGAAGTTTACAAGCGGCGCTAGGCGATTTTACAAGTCTCTCAAGATCTCTCTCTCTGAAACATAAATGACGTGCCAAGTGGCTTACAAGATGGAATGATTCATGGCGATATTCTAATATATTATGTCCTGTATATGGTGCTCCAGCTCCTTGCAACGCTCCAAGGATCCAGAGATAGCTCCGCGCCTTAGCACGTTCGAGGGAAGCTCCGCACCCGATGACGACTCCTGTGTCCTGCAAGCAAACTGTGGAGTTATCAGTACATTGTTATGCACTGGTGGGGAGGCTAGCTCGTCCACAATGCTATCATTACCAAACACGTTCGATTTACTTTTGTGCACCGTCTATCATTCGTTCTCTTACTAATCTTGCCTTAGGGTCAATTTCATGGCACATATCATAACCTATCTCGTGTTGCCGAATTCAAGTGTTTGCATGGAAATACATGTACAACTACCCATAATTACCGTCCGACCTTCCCTGTCCAAAGTAAACCAAGTTAGTCAACAATTTATGTAAACTTTCAATGTCAAGTGCGTGTCCCTGTCTCAGGTCCTAGTACGTCGTAGGCGTATTTTCTAACTCACTTGCACGAAGTACTTTTGATCATTTATATGTTACATTCAATGTCTGTTCAGAGGGTGCTTCATTCAGTTAACTTAGACTACTTTGATTTCAATACAAGGACTTGCACGTGGATTGCCACCATCAAAGCCCACTTAATTCTATATGCACCGGTCGCTGGCATGTCAGCCATTTTGGACATTTTTCCCCTTTGGCATTCTCATCTATCAAGCGTGATGGCTGGTATACCATGATAGACTATTGAACTACCGGCCCTACGTTTGGTTATGTGCCCAAGCCCGCACACCTGTCCGCCCGTAGGCTATGATTCCGCCTAGGCCGGCCACGAAATCGTCGTTCGTTGCCTTTGGAATTCCTTTTCACTCGTGCACGAGTCTGTCCACCCATTTCGTACTTTATTATCATTTTAACTTAACGGCTGTCTCTGAGCCATTGGCTAACCCTTAGCCATAATACGTTATCGACCAGGTTGGCATCCGTGCAGCGCGGGTAGCGAGCCCCGTTGCACGTGCCCGTCACACCTGTCGCTAACCATTCTTTCTTCTTATCTTTCATTCATTCTTTCTTTCATTTCCTTCTTTTACTTGTTCGTTCGTTTATTGATTCATTCACTTATTGATTTATTCTCCTATTCATTCATTTATTCGTTGATTGATTCATTCATACATTATGCAACTCCCCGTACGGAAGTCACCTTGGCTACCCATCGGTCCCATAGCCTTTCAATGTTGCTATACTCTACTCGGAACGACTATGTTGATAGTCTTTCTGTTTTATTGTTGTGAACCATTCATTGTTTTATTGTTGAATGCACAAGAGACTTCGAAATGTAAGCCCGTGCCTTAGCACGAAAGCGGAGTACGGTGCGAGAGTTCTCACATTTTCTATGTTCTTTTTCTTATTCTATACAAGCATACAAGATATGATTCTTCCTTAGCTAGGTGCGTTGAGTCATTTATTAGTATGCACGGTGTTATCGCCTAGCGATTCTAGCAAGTGTCCGTATTGTTATGTGTCTAGGCTAAGCAAAGACGGGTTCATCGGAGCCACCCACCTTAGCGATGTTCGCATCGGCCGAGCGATACTCCGAGCGCGCCTTTGAAAGTCTAAGTCTAGATTCATCTTGACGGGCCAATGTAAGCCTTGCATCGATTCTTCATCAGGTCGATGCCAACTCTTCGGGTCGATGGCTCGTTTGAGTCGTTGCACTTGCCGTTTGAATCGGCGTTCCGCTAGGGCGGAGCAGGTCATTACATGAATATCCCACTGCGGAAGACTGCTTTTGCTTCTGCTGCTGAGGGTGTATCGGGGTGGAATGCTGAACCGACGTCACTGAGGCCGCCCGCCTCGGAGCTCCAATGGTCAGAGCCCTGGCTGCCGGGCTGGTGCTGATGACTGATTCATCTGGCCGTGAGATCGCTTCCGACCTCCGGTCCTATCCACAATCCTCTGGGAGGTATACTCATGCCTCCGGACTGCTCTCAACACTGCATCAAAAGTCTGATGCTCAAACTGCTCTACCGCCAATAAAATCTTTAGGTGGAGCCCCTGCTGGAACCGCTGGGCTCTATCGAACTCGGTCGCCACCAAGGTGGGCAAACCGACTAAGCCTGGAGAACTCGATCGCATATCCATCGACCGTCCTGTCCATCTGCTTCAGATTGGTGAGCCTCATCTGTAGATCGTACCGAGCTACATCATCAAAGTACTTTGTCTAGAATCTCTCCCTGAATGCTGCCCAGGCAATAGGGGCCACTAATCCAGCGGTCTGCGACGCCCACTAGCTGCGGGCAAGATCCAATAGCTGTAGGCGTACCACGGCCACCTTCTCGTTCTCTGGTGTCCTGGCTGCTTCTAGAATCACCTCTGTGTCCTGAAGCCAAGCATCTGCAGCGATCGCATCTTCACTGCCGTCGAAGAAGGGAGGGTTCAAGCGCTTGAAGCTGTTAGCCGCACTGTTACCCTGATGACCTCCTCTGGTCAAAGCATCTGCCACCGCCTGGTGCAAGACATCTCCATACGATCCTGGAAAGCTAATAGCGACCTAATAGACCCACCAAAGTGCCATCATCAGGCTCTGCAGGCTGGACGGACTGAACTGGTGGCTCTCCTTCAGTAGGCATGACTCTGGAGGCTACTCCTGAATGCTGGGCTTGATCTCCAGGTTACTGCTGGTCCGTAGGAGGTGCTCCGCCTTGCTGATCGCAGGTCCAGCAACAATGCTGCTGAAGAAGACGACATAAGGAACAATAAGGAAGGACCATGACAGATCAACGATACAAGCATGTGATCAGGTCAAGATTACAGGGATTCAGAAGATACGAGCAGAGATCGAGGGAGAGTACTGATTGAGACATCTATTCGGTAAACCCTCACATATCTTGATTTACAAGACCTGCATGGGCCACCACTTAAACCATGTCATGCCCAGAACCAGAATACTGGAGAGCGGGGCAGACATAGCCAGCTACGTATATTAAAGTGCAACCCACCTCGCTATACGGTCACGACTGTCTAGATACATGAGGGTTTAACTACAAGCCATCAGTCTCTTATGGTCATGAACAAGCCTAGTGTCTCAATCACAAGCAAGTAAGTAAGTGTTACAAGATGTAAGATCACCAAATATACAATAGTAAGGCGTCCCAAATATTACATATTCAGCTGATCATGAAGTTACTACCATAAATAGGACCTACAATAGCAGTTTTTCTATAGCATTCAAGTGTCCCCGCTATAGAATGTTATCAACAATAGCGTTCTTTCTATAGCGATATAAAAATATCTATCTATAATATTTTCTGAATGCTGTAGAATATTTTTTTCATTTTACCGCTTGAAATTTTGCCAAAAATTTGGAGCTACATTTCAACCTGCACGATAAGGGATCTGTGCGTAGTCACTTCCACTACACCAAAATCCCTCTCACTATAATTTTTTCCACTATTCTCTCTCTCTCACACACACTCTCACCCTCCCTTCAGAAACCCTAACCTCAATTTTTTGTTTTCTTCTCCTCGTCCAGGTACGCCAACCAGGGAAAGGGCATCCTCCAGCCCCACAACTTCCTCAACGGCCTCGCCACTGTCTTCTCTGACGATCACCACCATTACACCCTCTTCGACAATCCCTTCCTCGAATTCCTCTGCTCCGCTCAGGTTACCACAAAAGCCCTAACCTAATTCATTTCATTTTTGCTCATAGTTACTGATTTTGATTTCAGGTAGCCATTGTCATCCGCCCCCTTTTGTCGCCATCGCCGTCTGCCCCGCCCTGGGATATGGGAGTTCGTCCGCTTCAATGTCTACGAGATGACTTTCGACCAGGTGACCATCTTCGAGTACGTCAAGTACCTTCTAGAAAGGCTTAATTTCTTCTCTACACTATATGGAAAGCTATCAACAAATCATTAGGCTCTTTTCATGTTTCCTCTCATTGTTGTATGTCATCAATTGTTCCTATCCAGCAACTTTGTTCCTAGGTAATCCATACTTAGAAGACCAAGCAATCAAAGAGTTGGCAGAGAGGTAACTATGGGAATTTGGAAGGCAACTTAACATGTATGAATTTTTTTTGTCAATTTTTGCCATTTCTCGTTGTCAATTTCTGTCATTTTTTTATGTCTTGGAAGTGAGAGGAAATAGGGAACTATGGGAAGTTTGTAATATGTCTATTGGGTCAGATTTTTGATCAAAAAAGTTGTTATATGCCTTTATATTAATTTGGTGGTTTTGAAACATTTTTTATTTTGCTTATGATATTTATCTTATCATACAGTCAACATTAGTGAAGTCGAGGCACTGTTCGAGCTGTAAAAGAGCATTAGCGGTTCTGTCATTGACGATAGGCTAATTAATAAGATAACATTCATTTGGGGTTGACATATGTTGTTTGGCTTTTCTCTTTTTGTGTGGAATATTACGGTATTGAATTTACGTAGTATTGTTGTGCGGTTAACATGCCAGTCTTTGAGATGTGAAAATATAAAGAAAGAGAGAATGTGTACATAGTTCTAAACTATGAGTCAATCGAGGGGACAACAAATAATTGTTATAGAGCATGAAACCAGAAAGGTCATCTTCCTTTCGTAAAAATAGGTTCACGGAAGGGTCGCGAGAAGCTCCATGCCAGATCTGCATCCCAAACTAGACTAGGGCATGTTTGTTGAGGTTTATGCTGGAGCACACGGAGAGAATTGCAGTAATAATTGACACCAAGGACAACGCCAATCCCATTGCAGTTGGCAAATATGATGAAAAGATGTATGAATCATATCCATTTGGAAGGTATGAAGATGGTCAGAGTAGTCAGTACTCTGTGCATGTTGAATGTGATCAAATGGAAGACGAGAAAAGAAGTGAAGAAAAATGTCCAAAAATAGGCCCATGACCACTTTTGGTTTTGACCAATATACGATTTGTTTTCCATATATTGGACTTTCCGATATTAGATTTCCATATATAGATTTCTAATATATCGGAAGCCTATAAGATTGGATATCTGTACACATGACATGTTATATAAAGATGTCTAAAGGTTCTTGAGTTTGCCCAATCAAGAACTGTGCGAGTTTGCAGTTAATGATTACAAACGTAAGTAGAGTCGTAATTCTACTGTTACATGCTATCTCAAGAAATGTATGTACCACTAACTTGTCTCGCTTTCCTTTGTTATCTTGCAGTTAATTCTTGAATCTACATAACTAACATACAGTCCACTAGTAGCCTGTTGAAAAAGAGAGCAATGTTTTATAGGAATTAAAAATTTGAAAGAGAGTTGGATATTTATCATAAGCAAATCTTTTATAAGTAGAAATATGACTGCATATAGTTTAAACCTATGGTTTCTTTCATGGTTATCTTCCTTCAAGGTGATAAGAATTATTTGTGTTTGCAAAGATCAAGGTGTATAATTTTGTTTCAAGGATATATCATCTCGCTTGTGCAGAGATATCATGCAAATAGTTTTAATATGGTGTTAGTGTACTGTTATCAAAGTATCCCCGTAAAATATTCCAGGAAAGAAATACAAATAATTCGTACTCACAAATGAACTGGTATGTTATCTACAGTTAATAGAGGCTTCTGCTTGAATGTCATATTGGTTGTTATGTCAATTCAGCACAGGAAGTCGTATTCCTCAAGATCCAAAATTGGGATTTGTCAACATTGTTATCCTAATTCAGTTGCAATGAAACCCATGATTCATCCCTTTTCACAGTTCTACTTTTGGCAGCAGGTATTTTTGAAATGTGTGGAATGAGTCAACTGTCATTTTCTAGATGACAATAACGACAGTTCTTGAAACTTTTCTATCATGTTTATGGGGTGATTATTTCTTTGTGATATCCTACTTTTATGGTTGACTGTAGTTGCTACATGGATGAATTGTACTAATATCAGGCATAAGATTGCTGCTGCCCTGTAAGAATTATTGGTCCTCGAGGTTCCTATTCCATTTATAGAGGAAAGTTAGTTAATGTATAGTGCAGTTGCATTCTGGGACCTGGGTTGTTTGCTGAACAAAAAATGTTTCATGAAACTGATGTTTAAATGCATTCTTCTTCCATGAGCCATCCTGAAAATTGTAATATCCTTGTCAAACTTGGCAGTTGACATATACGACTATGCTTCATAGGACTAGTGCTATATGTAATGCCCCGCTCCGCACAGTGCATTATGATGAGTCGTTGACTCGAAGAGTTGCGTTGACCCGATGAGGTATCCATGCAATCGATGCAAGTGTTACGTTGGCCAAAGGTAAGCTTTGAGTCGGTTGGAATCTATGAATCGAATCGATGCAAAGGATAAGTCCCGTTTGAGCAAGTGCTGATGTTAGTTGATCTGGTGTGCAGGCTATGCCTTTATGCTGGATTACGGATCGTTGTATGGGCGTGATAGGCCAAATCAACTGAGTAGTTCAAAGGAATGACTAAGTTCGGGAGTTAGCTATGCGATTGAATTATGGAAGCGAGACGCTTCAATCGGCAAAACGGCAAGACGTATCGGCTTAAGGTGGCGGGTTCTTGACTCTCTCTCCCTATTCCTTCACATCTTATAAAATGTGTTACGGTATGCGTAAGATGTTATCGAGTTAGCGAGCGTGGCTCGGCGAGTAAGTGTCTAAATATGCATCGAACACTAAGGTAGAACATTGAACAATCGAACAATTGAAGCGACGTGCATCAAGTGTACGAGTCGCGGTAGGGCAATGATGGTAGAACATTGAAAGACGATATTGAGATGTGCATCATGTGTACGGCTCCGAGAACATTGAACACTAGGCATAGAACATTGATTATGGTGCTGAGCGTGCCTTCGCACACTTATGTACGAAAAGACAAAGTAACTTTGGAGTTAGGCTATGTGAACAACTTACGAATGGTACGCGCTGAATATGAAAACGAGATGTCTAAGCCGTTGGGCATCGTGCATTAATATGGATGTGTTGTGGCATAACGCCGACGGAGCTCCCTATATGAATGGTGGATTATGTTTATGAGACGCGAATATGTTTATGGCACGGGAAACCGTTTATGGCACGGAAAATCGTTTATGTGCGAGACTATGTTTATGGAATACGAGATCGGTTGGTATGCTATAGATTGTATGATATGGTACGTATTGCATGGTCAATGGACTCGGATTGCCTGTGCACGGGTATGGCTTCCCTTGAACGGTTTCGCCGGGACGCCAGGACTGTTCGGCCTAGGAGGGAATTATGTGTGGTATTTATGGTGCACATCATTCGGACGGATTGCGACCATCCAGTGCTGTGATAAGCTATAATATCCATAAGTTTGGGATCCTTCGGATACTGGGCTAGCAACCCGTATCGAAGCGATTGTAGGCTTACACATATGAGATGCCACGTCCATTACGGTACGAAAACACCGTGACCTTCATATAGATAGGCCGGTGGGCTGATATGAGAGCTGGGTGCCGGCGCAGGGCCTGCCACCATTATGCATATTGTTTACGTTTATGATTGGTTGGTTGATACGAATCGTATGTTTGCTTATGTTAAGTTCTAACCACTGCAGGCTAAGGAAAATAGGACGGAGATAAGCACGAACACTATGTTACGTTCATATTATGGTTAACTGTATCTGCTGCAGGAACACGATATAGGACACATTATGATATAAGTTGCTATGCGTAAACAATGCCATGAAACTGATCCTAAGGCTAAATAGAAAGATCACAAATTAAGATGCATGTTTCACTGAATATGTTAAGTGTTTGGTTTGGGTGCGAGCGGGTCTTGATCAGTGCGAAGTGAGGACGAAAGCACTAATCCTCCCACTAGTTTATGTGCTAGGCTCAGGTTATGATTCGGCTCGGACGGAGCTTGGCTTGGACGTACCGAGGCATGGAGTCCTTGGCGTTCAAGAGGAGCTACCGCATATGCGTTCGGACTTGCGACATGGAGATGTTCGGCCGAAGACTACTTGGTGGCTATAAAGAGTAATGTATGGAACAAATGTAATCCTTTGTGGGCTAGAGAGATCATGAGCGTTGTAGCCAATTGGCATTTTATGTTGGGCTATTCAGAGCCTTGTAACCTTCAGTTCATTATGAATAAAAAGGGATTCTTGTGTTATACTTTGTTTTCTTCCACTGTTATGTTACAAATTTGAGATAATTACTATGTAAACCGTTATCTTACCTTGCACGAGCGCAACTCCAGGCTCGTGCGACATCACGCCCCAGCGAGGACGATGATTCGGGTAAAATCTAGCGAGGACGAGCGATTTCTCGGGTCGGGGCGTGACAAGTTGGTATCAGAGCGGTTCCATCCTTTGGACCGTGCATGAATCTCTTTGACCCTCT
>JANAVB010025721.1:0-106824 GCA_029216955.1 Iris pallida | reverse complement strand
TCTATATATATATATATCTATATATATATATATATATATATATATATATATATATATATATATAATATATATATATATATATGTGTGTGTGTGTATGTGTTTGCTATATGGTATATTCATGATATGCCTTGGTTAGCTATGTGGTATATAGGGTATGTACTATATGTTAGCTATATGTTATACATATTGGTTATACATATATACATTGGCTTGACTAGACTGGTTTTGACCAACCTAGACTAGATTTGACTACACTTGGACTTGTTGATCATGTTTTCCTAGTTTGACTATATGTTGACCATAGTTGTGATGGGACTGGAGATTCCCAGGACCCTTACTTTGGTATGCATATTGATCGATAGAAAGTTAAACAGATTTAATACGGGTTCTCACCCTTCATAGGCAGAAACTAGGGTTCACGAATTATACCTACGACGGGAAAGAAGACAAGTAGTTCCTGGCAATCTCGAGCAGACGACCCCAAGATCTTCTACACGTATTCCTTTTCGAGTTGGTCGTCGTGTGGGCGACAATCTCCCAACCTTTTCTTCTCCTGGCAGCCCTCTCTTTCTCTCCTTACGTGAATCACGAATTTAGAGAAAGCTTTAGATTTCTGATCAGTAATTTGGCAGCCAGAGAATAGAGGATATATATAGGCTATGGCAGGGACCATGAGGAGAAATTAGGGTTAAGCCTCCTAACGGATCTGGAAATCCCGTGTTCAGCCTGAACACACAATCCAGGCCTATTAACAAAAGCTCGATCCACTAATGAGCTATTATTGTACTACCTCTCCAATCCCAAATTATGTTTGTGGGCTCATTTTACTATATGCTCGTTTGGCTCCCCATGTTAAGATATCGAATGTCCGTCGATCAAATTAAGTTACTGACAACTATATTAATTCGACATCTTTTATCCATAAGTAGTACCACCCAACTTTATTTGTCATGTCGGATATAATCCACCTGCAGGGTTTACATGACAATCCTTATGAGCTCCTTAAGGGGACATCATCAACCGATGTATCGGGACATGGATTCCATTTATAATCAACAGCCCATCGTACATACAATGTTATTACCCAATTCATAGAGGTTGTTGACCCATAATGAATCTCACTCTTTCATGAGTCAAAATAATGCACACTGCATATACATGTCTGTTATTATATCCGGATTAAGAGCACAAGCATCCATAATAACATAGGTGTTTATTCTCTTATGTAGTCAGTACTTGTTCTCTTATGTAGTCAGTACAAAGAGAATAACCTCAAGTGGTCCTGTTTAATACACACAAAGTGTACTAGTATGAACCTATAGTCAAGATAGACTAATACCATATTACACTACAACATTTCCAATAGATTGTCCAAGTCCATCTAGGTTGTGAACTATTTATATATTCCATAGGAAACTGATAATATGATCTTCTGTGTGACACCACACACCATATTATCTACAATATAGAATATCAGACATTTGTATTAACACTTTCAACAAATACAATATGCAAATATTTGCCCATATGATTCTCATCCAAAATTTAAGGAAATAAGGTTACTACAAAAGTGATGCTTTTAGTATATAACCCTAACAAGTTGACTTGTGTTGACTTATGACCTAGAATCATATAGAATGCATTTTGTAATTCAATTATAACCCTTGAATACATTATAACTTGTGTTGCTCTAAATATGACTCAGATACCTCGCTTCGGACATTATATTCTCACAGACATTCAGATCGCAGGCGAGTACATTCTCTGATCGTTTTATACTTGCTAGGACCTATATTCATGCTCTAGATTACTTTACTTGATGATGACACTTGTTATCATGAATTCGTACTATATGGATCTTTCATGCGATGTTATCCCCTCATCGGATACATCGGGTATTTCATGTTCGTATACTTTATCATGAGCATCGTGTACTCCTTGTATTCGTGTTATTCATGTACAAATCGTGTGCTCTTGTGTACTCTCATGTGCTCACATGATCTTCGTGTACAAACTAAACTTCGTGTATAATAACATAACTTGAATGGATCCTTGTGTATTTATTGGGGACGGGGCAGTAGAAGTGGTTATGTGATCATTTTTGTAGTTTACTCGTGTATAACCTCTGTAGATTACTCGTGTATAACATCGTACCGTTTACATAACTATCTTGTGCTCTGAATCGCTAGTCACTTACATTTCTTACTTATTATATAAATATTTCCAGTTTACCATATCTCTCTTATCTTTCATGTATATTCTTACAGTCCATGTATCTTACTCTATTGCTTGCTTTACATTTTCTGCCATGATATAAACTGTGTGAGAGATTTTGTGCTCGTTCCTGTCCTGACTGGACATGTTAAAAATATTACAGATGACACCGAGGAGTTCTGCCCTGCCTATTATGGAGCAGCCTTAGATGACACTTGCGAGCTGGACTCTCGGGAGGACCTAGCTCTAGCTGAGGATATCACCCCTACTGCTTAGACTAGTTAGCTAGACTGTCTATCTTATTTTGTTGTCTTGTCTTTGTTTTGACTTTTAAGATGTATTATTTCTGGATGTTGAGATGTTGTGTCGTTTAGACACATAGACTTATTTCCTTCTGTTTGTATGATCTCTATTTGAGATTTCATATCTATCATATCGTGCTACTTCTACATTAGAATTGTGATTGAGATGTACCTTATGTATTGTCCTCCGATTGGAGAGTATATCTTGTGCAGTTATATTTATACTGTGTTAGATGTATGTGACCTAGGACAGCTTTCTACTGTCGATACTGTGGCGTAGGCTGGACGTACCCATTTCTTATGCCCCTATACTGGGTGCGGATTGTGACACGTTTTTAGTGGTAGCCCATGCAGGTCCAGAGTCGCAACTAGTACAATAATATTAATTTTCATATATTTAGCAATAATATTGATTTCATATATTTAGCGATATTGACTGTGAATTGTACTATATATTTTACTAGGATGATTTAGTGTGTATATATATATATAATTTATATTTTTAAATAAGGCCTGTCGTTCGATTGGATCGGGAAAAAAAGTGAATCCACCTGAGGATTCGAAGATGAGGCCTCTTCACTGGTCGCAGTCTCTTGGATGGATTGAAGTTCATAGGCATTGTGTCTAAAAAGAATAAAATCTACGAACTTGAAAGAGAGGAAAGGAGGAGGTTATACCTTCCAAGATTGGAGTATGTTGTAGAGGACGAGAAACTCCGCACGAATCCAATGTTTGGATTGATTTCTCCAAGGGGATTGGAAGAAAAGGCTTGGAGAATTTCTAGGTTTTGGAGGATCGGGGCACGGCTGTTGCTGTGATATGAGGATTTGGAGAAGATGAAAGGTAGGGGCACTCAGTTTTGACTTAAAAACACATACCACCAACTGATCTCGGGCCGAGCTCAGGCCGAATTCGGTCAAAGTTTGCCTGGGGTTCTGTTGAGGTATTTTTCAAACAGAAATAATGCAATCCACTTTCTTTTCATCAATCTATTTTCAATTATTTAATTCCAAGTTTAGTTACTTTAAATTTCAATTAATATAATTAATATTATTTTATGAATTAAATTTTGTTACACAGTGACTGTCTCAGATTAGCTGTAGGGGTACTATTCCAGCTAACAAGGGTTCACCGGAGAACACTTAAATACCGTTTCGTTTTGACCTTGGTCATGGTGACAGACAGACCTTTTATAGACTTGTCTCAAAAACAGTTTTTGAGTATTAAAAAATAATTGATAAAATAAAATTAATTAATATTATTGATATCTAAAATTCATAATTCTCGACGTAAATAATTGAAGCAATCTTCCGTTAATGGTTTTGTAAAGATATCAGCCAGTTGGTTCTCTGTGTCTACATATACAAGGTTTATATCTCTATTTGTTTGATGATCTCCAAGAAAATGATGTCGAATCTCAATATGCTTAGTACGAGAGTGACATACAAGCTTTTTAGTCGAATTAATAGTACTAGTGTTGTCACAGAAAATGGGTATGTGTGTGTAAATTAAAGCAAAGTCTTCTAGGGTTTGCTTCATCTACAAAATTTGTGCACAACAACATCCTGCAGCGATATACTCAGCCTCAGTAGTTCATAATGCGACTGAATTTTGTTTCTTGCTAAACCAAGAGACTAGAGCCTTACCTAGGAAATGACATGTGTTGCTGGTACTTTTTCTATCCACTTTGCATCAAGCAAAATCAGCATCCGAGTTATCGGTTAGGTCAAAGAATGTAGTTTTGGGATACCATAAGTCGACATAAGAAGTGCCTTTAAGGTATCGAAAGATATACTTAACTGCGTAAATGTGATTCCTTAGGGTTAGCTAGAAAACATGCACACAAGCAAACATTAAACATTACATCTGGATGACTAGCAGTTAAATAAAGTAAACTAACAATCATACCTTGATACTTATGTATGTCGACGGTTTGCCTTGTTCATCAATATCAAGCTTGGTTGAAGTCGCCATTGGAGTGACAAGTGGTTTGACGGTTTCTAGGTCGAACTTCCTCAATAAATCTTTTGTGTATTTAGCTTGATTAATGAACGTCCCATTGTTGGTTTGTTTGATTTGCAGTCCGAGGAAGAATTTTAGTTCTCCCATCATGCTTATCTCAAACTCATTCTGCATACGCTTTGAAAATTCTTGACAGAGAGATTCATCAGTAGATCCAAAGATAATATCATCTACATAAATTTGAATTAAAAGAAGATTTCTATTAAAAGATTTTATAAATAGTATAGTATCAGCATTGCCTTTTGTAAAACTGTTATCAAGTAGAAAAGAACTTAAACGATCATACCAAATATGAGGGACTTGTTTCAAACCGTATAAGGCTTTCTTCAACTTGAAAACATAATCAGGGTTTTTGAAATCAGTAAAACCTGGAGGTTGAGCTACATAAACTTTTTCTTTTATAAAACCTTCAAAAATGCACTCTTAACATCCATTTAAAATAATTTAAAATTATAAAAACATGCAAATGCACATAACATACGAATGGATTCTAATCTCGCAACTAGGGCATAGGTCTCAGCGTAGTCAATACTTCCTCTTGATTGTATCCTTCAGCTACGAGTTGGGCCTTATTACGAGTAACTAAACCATTCTCATTCAGTTTATTTCGGAATACCCAGCGAGTGCCAATGACCGGATGATCAATGGGCTTGGAAATAAGTTCCCAAACTTGATTCTGTTCAAATTGGTTTAATTCCTCTTGTATAGCATCTAACCAAAAAGTAACACTACATGCTTCTTTAATAGTTTTAGGTTCAAGCTGTAAAATAAATGCAACACAGGAAACTATATCTTTGCTAGAGGAATGAGTACATATACCCCGGGTAATCTCACCTATTACCAAGTCCTTGGGATGGTCTATCAAAAACTTCATTCTTTTTGGCAAACTCTCAAGGTAGCTGGTTCCAGCTTCTGGTTCTGTACGTGATCTGCTTGGAGGATCTGCTGGTACTGTGCTTGAAGGTTCTGTAGGTGCTGTACTTGGTGTACTAATGTCTTCGTCATCATCATCGATTGTCTGTTGATTCAGTTCATCAAATGTAACATTTATTGATTCTTTGATGATTATGGTTCTCTTGTTAAAAACTCGGTACCCTTTGCTTTTCGTAGCATAACCTAAAAAGATACCTTCATCGGCCTTTTTGTCACTTTTCTAAATTGTCTTTAGTATTGAGAATAAAACATTTGCAACCAAATATCTTGAAATATAAAACAGTGGGTGTTCTATCAAACCATAGCTCGTAGGGAGTCTTCTTCGATATAGGTCGAATTAGAACCCTATTGAGAACATAGCAAGCCGTATTGACAGCTTCTGGCCAAAAGTATTTAGGTTGACTAAACTGGTTTAACATTACACTAGCCATTTTGGATAGAGTCCTGTTTTTACGTTCCATAATTCTATTTTGTTGTGGAGTCCTAAGGCAAGAGAACTCATGCAAATAACCGTGTGCGTCACAAAATTGCTTAAACTCTGCATTCTCAAATTCACCGTCATGATCACTTCGAATACGAGTGATTATGAATCCTTTTTCATTCTAAACTTTCTTGCAAAAGGAGATAAATTCTGACAATGTATCATTCTTGTGTGCAAGAAAATATACCCACGTGTATCTGAGTAATCATCTACTATTACAAAAGCATATAATTTATCACCTAGGCTAGCAATTCTACTAGGTCCAAATAAATCCATATGCAGTAATTATAAAGATCTAGTGGTACTTACAGCATTCTTGGATTTAAATGTGGATCGGGTAGCTTCGTTCTTTTTACATTCACTACATACTGTATCCTTCTTGAAAGTAGTGTCCGGTAAGCCTCGTGCGAACTTCTTTGTGGATAGTCTTGAAATTATGTCCATATTTGCATGACCGAGTCTCACATGCCATATTTGACTCTTATCACTATTAGCCATTAAGCATCTACCTGCTTTGTTAGCATCTTCTAACAAATAGAAAACATATATATTTTCTTTCCTGATACATTCAAAGATAGTACTACAAGTCGAGCTATCAACTATAGCACATTTGTCTTTGACAAAGTTAATACTATTACTGTGGTCAGCTAAATGGCTTATGCTGGGTAGGTTATGTTTTAACTCGGTAACTAGACAGACATCTTTAATCACAGGATAGGGAGCATTACCAATATTGTCGATACCTACTATATACCCTTTAAGATTATTACTGAAGAAAACATATCCTTCTTTCTTCTTCAACAATGTTGCGAATAATAAAGCGTCACCGATCATGTGCCGTGAGCAACCGCTGTTGAGGATCCATTTGCTTCTAGCATGTGAAGGGTGTTTCACCTACAAAAGAATTTACAAATAAAACTTTTGGTACCCATTTCTTGTAGGGTCCTGGAATGTTAGTTTTCGGTATCCATGTATATATCTTTAAATCAACTAGCTTCCTTATACTATATGTAGGAGAGATATGACCAATGAGGCCACAATAATGACATTTAACATATTGAGTGTTAGGAGCAGTGTGTTGTGCATGATTGGTAGGTCTTGGTTTTCTAGTATAAAAGAATGCATACCCATTAGTCTTCTTGGGCAAAGGTGGTTTGGTTTGGTCTGACAGTGTTAGGTTTGATAGTGTTTTGATGTTTCGGTAAGTGATACGTGTTAGGGCAGGAAGCAGCAACTTCAGGCTATTTTCCTAACCTAATTTCCAACTTTTTGGAAGTGTCATACAATAAACTATAATCAGCAGTAAGTGCATCATCCTAATTAGTGCTTTCTAAAGACTCTTCTTCACTTTGAGTATATCTTCCTCTAATTGGGTAGTGGTCTTGTCTTTCTCTTCAGCTAGTCTTGTGGTCTCGTATAGTAACAACTTAACAAAAGAAAGCTCACCTACCTCACTAGAATTATCACTACTTCTAACCTCAGCTAGTAGGTCGATAAGTCTTCCTATTTCACCTTTGTACTCCTTGAGTATCTTCTTAGAGTTTTGATATTTACTACGCAGTTTTCTGTAATCACCTAAGAGGTCACTAAAGGCTTCACATAATTACTCAAAGGTAAAATATTCATATGTATCAAACAGGGTGTAAGTATTTACCTGATCAAATGTCATTAAGCATACATTTGCAGTATCGTCTGACTGTTCAACTTCTGAGTTGCTGGCTTCACTTTCATGCCATATGCTCGTATTGGCGTACCTTCTGGATGTTGATTTCTTTAGATAACCTTTATCATATTTGTTGCTTTTCCTGGTTGATGATGATGCTATTGGACAGTCCTTCTTCATATGACCTTTCTTCTTGCAACCGTAGTAGATATGATCTTCTTCGTTGTTGTTGCTGTTGTGTTCCTTTGTTCTTCTATTGAATCTCATGAACTTCTTGACCTTTCTTACTAGGAGAGCTTGATCTTCGGAGTCAGAATCACTGTCAGCAAAATTATCTTCGATAGTTCTTCTGTGTTGAGCTTTGAAAGCGATCGACTTCTCCTTCGGTGCAACATCTTCAAAGTCTTGAAGTTCCAGCTCGTGAGTGAGTAGCTTACCCATGAGTGTTTCAAGAGACATAGTTGTAAGATCGTTCCCTTTAATGATTGACGTAGCTTTCGGAATCCAGTTCTTCGTGAGAGCTCGTAGAAGTTTACGAATCTTCTTATGGTTATCGTATTCCTTGCCTAATAAAGATAGAGGATTTATAATATCCAGAAATCTTCTAAACATCTAAGCGACAGACATTTGGCTTTATTTTGAACGCCTCATACTCCTGAGTAAGTCTGCTGATTTTTGAGTCCTTGACTTGCGTCGTGCCTTCGAGAGTCACTTCAAGAAGTTTTCACACTTCACTTGATGTTGTGCGCATAGAGACCCTATTAAATTCAGTCCTGTCTAAGGCACAAAATAAAGCATTAATAACACGTGCGTCAAGGCTGGCCTTTTTCTTTTCATCCTTAGTATACTTGTCATGGGGTTTCTCAACCAACTCCCCTTCAACAAAAATATATGCAGGCTTTTTATAGCCATCAATAACAATAGACCATAAGTCAAAATCTATAGTTTTTAAAAAGAAACTCATCCGTGTTTTCCAGTATATGTACTTTGTACCATCAAACAATAGGGGTCTGTTTGTGGCTTGGCCTTCACTTGTGAATTTCACAGTTGCCATGTGTTATAATGTGATCTATGTAACAGCTAAAATAATAAAGAATATAATAGTAGTGTTACCTCGCTTTACCTGTATAACCCGCTTTGATACCAATTATAGGAACGAATCGTAAAGCTCAATACTCTAGAGGGGGGTGAATAGAGTAGGCAGCAGAATTTAGCTAATTTTAAATGTTAGCAACAAGATCACAAATAATATATCACAAGTATGTAATGTAAAGGCAGAGATCAAAAAGCAAATGCAAAGATGGCGATGTATACTGATTTCCCTCTTGTGAGGACTATTCCAGTCGGAAGAATTTTAACTTGCAGTTGAATCCACTATTGAAAAATATCGCAAGTTTTTATATGAAGTCCTTGCAACTTCTATAATACGAGCTTTGGTATGAAGTACTCGACCAACTTTAATTGTGAAGTGTCTTTCTTTAATCAAGCCTCTGATTATAATATCTCTGAAAAACTTCTAGACCGTACCGCACTGGCAAATTGACTAGAGGATTGTAACTAGCTTGGAATTTAAAAATAAAAGCTTTTAGAACACTTTGGAAGACTTTTAAACATAGAGAGAAGAGATAAGAAAGTGAATAAGTGAATTGAAATGATTGAAATACTTCTCTATTTAGAGGTTTTCCAAAGACATAATTCTGGAAGAATTCGTGCAGAATTGGGCAGAACGCTTTGAGAGAATCTCGACAAATAGTCATTACATCCGTAACTGCAGGAGGACCAAGTTCAATAACCAAACGGCACTAAACGAATTCTGGCCGAATTCGGGCCAAACTCCGGCCGAATTCTCCTAGGGCCAATTCTGATTTTTGGGGCATTTTGTAAAACTGGTTTTTGAGTTATGTCTTATTGAAAAGTTTAAGCAGTTTGGAGCTTTTATAAAATAGGCTATTTTTAAAACATAGGATATTTTTGAAAACATTTTGGGGTAGCCTATTTGCCAATACGACTTGGTGTACAAAGTATTCCTAAACTCAATAAATATGAAAATTACATTGAATATGAAATACATACTCATACGATAAAAATAGCTTCACTCTTGAACAGAATGGTAGCAGTTCTTAGCAGTTGTCCTCGTAGCCCTTATATCGAGACAGGGTTAGATAAATTATAAAAATTAGGTTTGACCATGACCAATGGACCAATAATAGATATTAATTTGAAGATATAGGAAATTATTCTAGTCCTAAATCTCTAATTTTATCAAATAGGATTTTTAGGTCAAAATTTAATAATAATATCTTGGAAATATTATTATAATATTTTTGGGCATCTAAACCCCACTTTGAAATTACACGTAGGGTCAAGTCCGATATTATATTTATTACAACATAATTTTGGGAATGCTAAACATATATTTATTTAAAATAACTATAGTAATATTATCAACAACTAGTGATAATGATAATACCAAAAATAATCATTATATATATATATATATATATATATATATATATATATATATATATATATATATATATATATATATATATATATATATATATATATATATGCATACTGCATTCAGTGTATAGTATAATAATACATAATTACATATGTTACCGATACAAATAATAAAAGTAATAATCACTACAGTACTTAGATGGTGATACCTATTCCATGTTATCATGTATAGATTTTAACAAAACCACTATTAAATTAATTCTTTACAATTAAAAAAATACTGAAATCAATAGTTCCTTTCCCCTCAATTAAAAATATTATTGAAATCATCAGTTTCCTTTTCCCATACTGTTCTTCAAAGAGAGGGAAAGATTAATTGAGTGGGAGAAAGAAATAGTAAGAGTGAGCTGGAAAGGAAAGGAAGAAAGAGCGGGAGCGTGAGAGAACGAGAAGGAGAGGGGGTTTGAGGAGGGTTCACCGAGGGACGGCTTGAAACTGACACACGGAGGCGGCATAGTCGCTGGTGCTCCGGGGAATGGAAGATAGCGGGGCTGATTGGCTGGATCTAGCGACAGGGAACACGCGGCTCGACGGACGGAGGGATCGGCGAGGGTAGAGAAGCTCTAGAGCGTCCCGTGCCCTCCAAAGGTACAGATCCGGAGGCAGGGTCGACGGCAGAAGTGCCAGATCTCGAGGAGGGGCGAGGAGGCTCCCACGGCGGAGCTACTTCCACATGACGGCGGCTCAAGTGAGTTGTTAGTTTGGGGTTTTAGTCTTTAGGGTTTGGTGGTGGTGGCCGATAATGGTTGTGGTGGTGGTTCTCATGGCTGTCGGGAACCAGTGGAGGGGATCGGCCATAGTGGATGGTAGACTGGGTTGTTGGGGGAGAACAAATCTAGGAACAGTCAGATCTGGTGGTCGGCACGGTGGAGGAACGATGGCATGGGAGCGATGATAATGGCGGTTGTAGTGGTAGAGAATAGGGTAGTGCTGGTGGTATGACAGTCGGACAAGAGCAGTGGCAGTAGGATCTAGAAAAGAGGAGCTAGAGGGAGGGAGGTAGCTCAGGGAGGAGAGGACGGTGGTAGGTTACAGTGGATGGCTGGCTTTAGGTGGTCGGCCAGAGGGTGGTCGGACAGGGAGTCGACGAGGGTGGTCGTCAACAGTAGGCAGCTAGAGGAGAGAGCGAGTGGGTGAGAGGTGTGTCGTGTCGGCTTGTGGATACGACACAGGAGTCGGATTCAGATGTATTTGGCATGTGGACACGAGAAAAATTAGTGTAAATGTAAAAGAATAATAATGAAATGGATGGACATGAACACGGACACAATGCACTTGAAATTATATTGAGAAATGTGTAGATGAGGAAGGGAGTTCCCATTAAATAATAGTGAGGGCATGCTCCCAAACAAGTGAGAGGAAGCTCTCCCATGAATTGGGCCATTAGCCCAGTAAGAACCAAATACAAAAGAAAATTCCTTCATAATTAAATCCAATAACAACCAAAAATATTTTTATGTAGAATTTAATCTTGGCCCAAATTAACTAATTTAATGAGCTCAACAAATAAGTTTTTCAAATATATTAATTACTAACATTTAGGCCTTTAGACCCAAAATTAGTAAAAATTTCAAAATATTCACATAGGCTTGAGGGCTAATACATATATTATATAAATCTAAATTATACAAATTTTCAAAGTAGTTTATATATATATATATATATATATATATATATATATATATATATTCTGGTCCATTAGAATTTGTTTAATGGGTTGGAGCCCATATTAAATAACGGGTTCAAAATAACTAATTTTATTTATTAGGCTATATAAGCCCAAAACTATAAAAAAAAATTAATAAACCGTTTTGAAAAGCCAATAACCCTATCATGATCGAAAAATATATTCCATATAGCTAATTACAAAACCAAAATTGGTGGTTTTGAAGATTCAGGAAAATTTAGAAAAAAAAAATCAAAAAAATTTCATAATTCGGTTCAAGTAGGTTACATTACCTAACTAAGTTCTGCTCGAACTCTGGTTCAAAAGTACTTATAAATAGATAAGAGTTTTTTATTTTACTAACTAAACTCATTCTTCATCTTCTCTATTCATTCTAAACCTTCCTATCAGAAAAGAGCTTTCAATCTTCACATTTCTAAGACAACTTTCGTTCTTCTAAATGCCAGTGTATTCTGATTAAAAGTGTTCGAGTTGTACAAGCTTATTGTATCAAAGATATTCAGTTAGTGTTGAAGTTTGTTCGTGACCTTCGGATAAAAATACGACGTTGTAAGAAGTCGACGTGTCCTTAGGAGTAAAGCAAGCGGTGTAACAGCTATTTCAAATAGTGGATTTAACATCAAGCAAGAGTACTCGAGCCTGGACTAGTCCTCTTAGAGGAAAACCACGATAAAATCTCGGTGTTTGCATATTGCTTCTATCTCATTACTCAATTACTGCTTTTACATTATTGTATTAATTATCTACCTTTACCTATATTATTTTTAATTGGAGATATTACTTCCGCTACACTTATTCACCCCCCCTCTAGAGTTGACATCGATCTACAATTGGTATTAGAGCATAGTTTCTCTAAGTTGGATTAAAACTCTCTGAGAAATAGCATCATTATACACAAGTATTGGTGAAGGCTAGTCAACAAATAGGCATCCCTTATTTGATGGCATAAAGTACACGGATTGGAAGATACGTGTGAACTTTATCTCAAGTCACTTGATTTCGATTTATGGTCAATTATTATAGATGGTTATAAGAAACCAGCTCGAATTGTTATATATGGGAGCCTGGTTGAGAAACCACATGACAAGTATACTGATCATAAAAAGAAGCAAGCAAGCCTTGATGCAGAAGATATAAATGCTTAATTTTGTGCAGTAGATAGAACAGAATTCAATAGATATCAACATGTGCCATGTCTTACGAGGTTTAGAAACTTCTTGAAGTAACTTATGAAGGAACTTCACAGGTGAAGGAATCCAAAATCTCAAGACTTACACAAGAACATGAGGCTTTTAGAATGAATCCTAATGGGACTATTTCTAACATGTTTACTCGTTTCTTAGATATTAATACTTATCTTCTCTTGGAAAATAATACAACAATCATGAAAAGATACGAAAGGTACTTTGTGGATTGACCAAGAACTGGAATCCTAAAGCAAAAACTATAATTGAAGGGAATAATCTCACAATAATGACTCTCGAGACACTTATGGGAAAGGTTATGACACATGAGATGGTACTAAAAGAATTTGAAGAGGGAACACCGAAGGAGAAGACCATCACATTCAAAGCACATCAGAAGATGGCCTCCAATGACGAAAATAAGAATGATATTTCAGACAATGAACAAATGGCCCTTATGACTCGGAACTTCAGAAGATTTCTAAAGTATGAGAAATCAAACAAAAAGAAGAAAGATTTCAGAGATGACGAAGAGCCGATATGCTATAATTGTAAAAAGATAGGTCATATTAGGAAAGATTGTCCGTTGTAAGAAAGGGAAGTAGATACGAACAATCAAGTAAGAAAAGGACTTCAACCAGAAATTATGCTAATACCAGTATTTGGTGTGAAAGTGAAGCAAACGAATCTGAAAAGGAAGAGAGACCTTACAACACTACAAATCGATACTTCATGGCTGCAGATGCAAATATAACTACAAATCCATTGCATGAAAATTTTATTTTGATGAGTTATCTGATGCATTTAGTGATTTATTAGAAGATGATGGCAATGTATAAATGTGCCAAGAAAGAGCTGAAAGCAGTATACTCTGAATACACTAAACTATCTCGGACACTAGAAGATATCTGGGATAAAACTTCTTCTAGTAACGCGGATAAGATTTCTTCTTTAAAATTGAGATTACATGACACACTTGAGGAGCTTGAGAAAATCAAAAAAATAACAACTCAAAGATCTCTATGAATTAGAGAAGAAGAAATACAACATTGCTGCTTAGAGAATAGATATACTCACTACAAAGTATGATGAAGCTTGTGATATCTCTAAAAACTTAGAGATTAAAATGGGTAAACAGGTTGTCAAACATGTGACTCAAGTGAACATAAATCACACAGCTAAACACAAACACAATACGTCTAACACCACTAGAACTTCTAGAGATCATGCATTCATGTATAAGTTTTCTCATAAGAATTCTCACTATATTTCAAAAACTCATATACATGATTTTCGAACTTCACCTAGCACAAATATATCTGCTACATGTCACTACTATGGTGTGAAAGGACATGTGTCATATCAGAGCAAAATAGGAAGTTAGTAGACATGTGTGTGTATATATATATATATATATATATATATATATATATATATATATATATATATATATATATATATATATATATATATATATATTGGGTTCCTAAAACTAACACATTCGGACCCTCACGAAAGTGGGTACCAAAGATTACATCTTCAACTTGTGTTGTACGTGGACCTACCCTCTCTCACTAGAAGCAAATAGACTCTCGATAGTGGTTTCTCCAGACACATGATGGATGATACTACTTTATTTATAATCTATTGATGAAGAAAGAAGGGTATGTCTCCTTCGAAAATAACTTAAAAGAACATAAAATTGGTAATGGCGACATAGATATTTTCCCCTCTCATTATCAAAGATGTTTGCTTAGTAACATAATTAAAACATAACCTTCTGAGTATAAGTCAATCGACTGATCATGGTTATAAAATTAATTTTGTGAAAGATAAATATTTTATTTATAATAAAACTTCTGTATAATCTTGTTTGAAGGATTACGAGAAGACAATATGTATGTTTTATATCTGTCAGAGAATACTAACAGTACAGAAAAGTGTCTATACAAATATCAAGACGAAAGCTGGATATGGCATATGCGTCTTGGACATGCGAACATGGACACCATTGCATGGTTGTCCACAAAAAAATGGTAAGAAGCGTACCTAATATTACTTTCAAGAAAGATATGGTCTGTGTCGATTTTAAAAAGAACAAAGCATCCAAATCATCTTTCAAATCAATAAATATTGTAAGTACCTCTAGACCTCTTCAATTATTGTATATGGACTTATTTGGACCAAGTAGAGTCATCAGTCTTGGTGGTAAGTTATATACCTTTATAATAGTTGATGACTATTCAAGATAAACTTGGGTCTATTTTTTTGCAAATAAAAATAAGGCTTTCTCTGAGTTTGTTTCTTTTTGTAAAAATGTTCAAATGAGAAAGGATTCATGATCACTTGCATTCGAAATGATCATGGTGGAAAATTTGACAATCATGATTTTAAAACTTTTTGTGATTTAAATAGTTTATCTCATGAATTCTCTTGCCTCAAAACTTCTCAACAGAATGGTGTTGTCGAGAGGAAGAATAGAACTCTTTGCGATATGGCCAGAGTTATGCTTAACCAGCACAACCTTCTAAAATATTTTTGGGCAGAAGTTGTTTATACAACATGTCATGTATTAAATAGGGTTCTTACTAGACCTATTTCAAAAAAGACTCCCTATGAATTATGGTTTAATAGAACTCCTAATATCAGCTACTTTAAAGTGTTTGGATACAGATGTTTTATTCTGAACACCAAAGACAGTTTAGGCAAATTTGATGAAAAAGTTGATGAAGAAATATTTTTCGAATATGCTGCAAAGAGCAAAGGATTCAGAGTATTCAATAAAAGGTTACTAGTAGTTGAAGAATCAATAAACGTTACTTTTGGTGAGCTGAACAATAAAGGTGCAAACGATAGTGATGATGAAGATAACAAAAAAAAATTCAATTAAAACGTTCGAAGATACACCAACTACATACCTGGAGAGTCTGTCGAAGAGATTACGGTTTTCCCCAAACCATCCAGAAGAACTGGTAGTAGGTGATGTATCTAAAGGTGTAAGTACTCGTTCTAATACTGGAGATATCATTGCTAATGTAGCTTTCATTTCTAAGATAGAACCCAAAAATGTTGGAGAAGCTTTTGATAATTTGGATTTCAGCAATGCAAGAGGAACTTAACCAATTTGAATGAAATTAAGTTTGGAAACTCGTTCCCAGACCTAATGATCACCCGATCATTGGTTCTAAATAGGTTTTTCAAAATAAATTAGATGAGAATGGTACAGTATGGTCACACGCAACAAAGCATGTCTAGTAGCTCAAGGCTGTAATCAAGGAAAAGACATTGACTACGATAAGATATATGCTCCAGTTGCTAGACTAGAATCCATTCGAATGCTACGTGCTTTTGCTAGTTTTCATAGTTTTAAAAAAATTCAAATGGATGTAAAAAGTGTTTTTCTACACGATTTTATAAAAGAAAAGTTTTTTTAAATAACCTCCAAGATTTTAAAAGACCGGATCACGTATTCAAGCTTCATAAGGCTCTCTATAGACTCAAACAAGCACCTCGTGCATGGTATGAGCGTCTTAGTTCCTTCTTACTTGAACACGGTTTTTCAAAAGGAAAGGTTGAGTCTACTCCTTTTATAAAATCTATTGATAAAAACATATTATTAGTACAGATTTACGTAGATAATATTAGCTTTGGATCAACAAATGAGATACTATGTAAAGAGTTTGCTGAGCATATGTAGAGTACATTTGAAATGACATAATAAGGAGAATTAACTTTCTTTCTTGGGCTACAAATCAAACAAAATTTACAACGAATTTTCATCAGTCAAGTCAAATTTATAGAAGACCTACTAAAAAAGTTTGATATGGACAATGTCAAACCAATCAAAGATCCTATGGCAACGTCTATAAAACTTGAAATGGATGAAAGTGGTAACCAACTGAAGTTCGTAAGTACAGAGGTATGATTGGTAGTTTACTTTATTTAACTACAAATCATCCTGACATATGTTTTTAGGATGCCTATGTGCAAGATATTAGGCTTGTCCTAAGGAATCACATGTGAGCGGCATTAAGCGTATCCTACGACACCTTAAAGGAACTTTAACAACCGGTTTATGGTATCCAAAAATCGATTCGTTTGACCTGATAGGTTATTCGGATGCAGATTTTGCATGATGCAAGGTCGATAGTAAAAGTACCAATGGCATATGTCATCTCTTAGAAAAATTCTTAGTCTCCTAGTTTTCTAAAAGACTTTGGTTTTGATGAATTAGTGCAATCTAGCTATCCCATTTACATGAATACGACACGTATGTTCTATTGTAATCTCTCGGTCATAAATGATATTGTTTATTCTAGAGTTTGTGGCATAGAAATTGAACTTGATGCTGAGAATTTAGCTCTAATGGTTCATATTCCCAATGATAAGGAAGCACTTGCGGACATCACAAAAATTTAATTTTTGGCTCATATGACTTTAGACTCATTCTGTGACTCGTTATGTGAACCCAATCTTCGTCCTAAGGGTCGCCTTCGACCAAAACATATGAATGTCTATTTCTATGATTTGTATCGGATGGTATTCTGTGTTATCATTCCAAAACAAACATCCATCGATGAAATCACTTGTTTAGAACTCTCTGCCATGTATCATCTCCATTTTGAGATTCCCTTTAACTTACGAAAGATTATTATCTCCGCTATGGAACGGTGTTGCAAGAACCGCAGAACCTTCTATACACGGTGTATCTACCATATATCTTTGAGTACTTTGATATCGTCTTAGATGACTGCCCTCGAGATGCTCCTCCTACTTATCTTCACATGCATCTCGAGTAGCTCCTACTCCAGCTATACAGGCTCCTCCTCCTCCTCATGTTGTTGACCAATTTGCTAGTCACCATCCTTCTCATCCTTCCACATGCGTCACCTTTAAGTGTTTCCAGGCTTGGTTATGGATCAATTCCAGTCTATGGATTTTCGGACCACCCTGCAGTTTTAGGCCACGACCAATATTATGCAGAATTTCAGCTATAGTTTTGCCGAAAACCCTGGCGGCCCTATTCCTATGGTTCGTAATCCCTCTATGATTGGTTATCATATTGATGATTCGGAGGCTCAGTGCTACTTTGACCCTGCTGTTGTTCATTACGATCCCTACCGATCTACTGAGTCCAGAAACCCTTCTCGGACAGTTGGTGTTGATGTGGATAATGATTAGTGATATAGTGTCACTACTGCGTCTTATTTTCTAGGTTCTTTTTATTGTCATATCTTAGCTATATATGCTTCTTTAAATCATTTTGTGACGTTTTAGTTATATGTTTCTTTTCAGCACTCTATGTGACATTCTAGTTATATGCTTATTTCAAAGCTTTTCAGTTTATTCCATTAGTTATATGATTTATGCTGAGTACTTAGAATTTTTTACATCATTTTGATTATATGACAATGGGAGAGAATTCTTGATGACTTGAACAAATTGTTGCATGAATAATTATTTCTTCAAATACTACTTGAAATATTATTATTGCTCTGAAGACTAGGTTTGAGAAATTTTGCTAGATTTCAATTGCTCTGAAACCTTGGTCATTTATTGCGGGGGAATAAGCTAATGTGCTACTGTACCAAGCTACTTCCATACCAGATGAACATTTGTTAAGTATCAATCGCAATTTTGTCAAATAATCAAAATGAGAGAGATTGTTGGCCCATATGGTCATGATCCACTTGATTTCGATAATTGACTTAAAACTCCAAATCTGATACGTAAACGAAGACTACAGAAGATCGCAATTATTCTCGTCAAGCAAATTTTTTTTGATATTCTGTATTTTTCTTTTCTTGAGTCTAGGTTTTTGTGAGTCGGATATCACTGGCATTTAGATAAACTTCCCTACCCATAACAAACCAAACCCATACCCAAAAGACATTTTGAAAATCCAATACCCAATCTCAAACCGAACTCAGTCTCCCTAAAATTCCTCCTGGTCAGAATGAATACCTATTCTATTGGATCCCACACGTTTAAAAATTTGAACGTTAGCTAACCGAGTTCTGCTCGAACTCTGGTTAAAAAATACCTATAAATAGAGAAGAGTTACACTCATTCTTCATCTTCTCTATTCATTCTAAGTCTTCCTATCACAAAAGTGCTTTCAATCTTCATATTTTAAAGACAACTCCCATTCCTCTAAGTGTCAGTGTGTTCTGATTAGAAGCATTCGAGTTGTACAAGCTTGGCGTATCAAAGCTATTCAGTTAATGTTGAAGTTTGTTTGTGAACTTTGGATAAAATACGATGTTATAAGAAGTCGACGTGTCCTTCGGAGTAAAGCAGGTGGTGTAACTGCTATTTCAAATAGTAGATTTAACATCGAGCAAGAGTACTCGAGGACTAGTCCTCTCAGAGGGAAACCAGGATAAAATCTTGGTGTTTGCGTATTGCTTCCATCTTATTACTCAATTACTGCTTTTAAATTATTGTATTAATTATCTGCCTTTACCTGTATTATTTTTAATTGGGGATATTACTTCCGCTACACTCTATTAAACCCCCTTTAGAGTTGCCATCGATCCCACATTATTTTCACTCATCTTATTCTCTCTTCTCTATCTCTTTCAAAGAATTCTTCAAGCTATTCACTTTTCTGTCTAAGCCTTTATGATACTTAGCCAAGCCGATGGTAGTTCAGTTTGATCTAGAAGTTTGATCAGTTGTAAAGAAGGCTTGAAAACCAATTCATTTTCATCCTGTTTCTGAAGTTGGCAAATCCTTCGGATCAAAGACTTGCGGGTGTGAAGTAGTGCTCTTCGGATTAAAAGCACGCATAGTAAGGAGTTGCAAGCACTTCGGATTCAAAGCTTATATTTTACTGCATAGTGGATTCAATATCAAGTAAGATTACTCAAGACTGGACTATTCCTCTCAGAGTGATACCGGTATAAAATCTCGATATTTGAGTTTATTTTTCTTGACTCTTTAATTTATGCAGTTATTTATACCTGCTTATACATCAATAAGTTTCCTGGCATAAATTTTTAATTGGTGATTATTATTCCACTACACATACGTGCTCTATTTACCCTCTCTAGAGGTGCTCAACGTTCCTACACAGCTAGGAGTATCATCCCTCTAGAATCTGAAACAGATAGTATGGACTCTAGCCACACTAAGATTTTGACCACTTCTTCCGTTAATCAGCATCTTACCAATACGAAAATAACTACAAGAAATGAAGAAGGTGGTAGTGGTCGTACCAATCAACATCTCCAAACCTTTGAAGCTACGTACAGTCCAATGTATGCACACTATGTTGCGGCAAATATAACAATTAATGATAATGCAGGCTGTTGCAACCATACCTCAACTAGGATGTCTGGTTCGTACAAACCTAGAGGTAGATGACAACCTTGGCTCTACAACTAATCCTTTCAATATTAGGGGTGGATTACAACATATTGCTCAGGTGACTGTTGCTCAACCAATTGTTGTTCCTCAAATAGTCAACACATAGCTTCATGATGCCATCTGCGTCTTGAATGCTTGCATTGATTCTATAAACATCAAGGAGGCGCTCCAAAAACTAGGGGTATCACAGCCATACCCAGCTGAGTGGGACAAAGTCATGTGCCCACCGAAGTTCAAATCTTAGTTGTTACTTCCTTTCGACAGACGAAAGTCACCTTGCCAACATCTGTTATACTTCAGTTCGCAAATGTTGCATATTCCAAGGAACAATGTACTCCTCACAAAGTTATTTATCAATACCTTACATGGGGTAGCTTTTGATTGGTTCAAAAGTCTACCAAATGATTGCGTCAAGATTTCAAGAACTTGGAGGATGTTCCTGGCTAGTTCTACGAAGAAGAAACAGAGGTCAAAATGTCCAACTTGATCTTAAAAAAAAAAGACATTGCGACTTTATTGAGCGATTTTAACGATTTACTTTCGGACTTCCTCTAGGTGTTCCTCAAATATTGCTGATAGACACTCGTTGACACAATTTCCAGCTAGTTGTTTGCTTCTGTAGGAGCAGCTACTATTGACGCTTGGTTGACACTGATCAAGAGTACAAAGCAGAAGAAAATTATGTTGCTAACTTTGAGTTGATTGGATTTTGTAAGCCAAATTCTGATAATAAGGGCAAGGGTACCCAAAACAACAACAACAACTCCATCCTTAATAATAATAATACCAATAAAAGGAAGAAGTCCCTAACTGTCGATATTTCGGTAGCCGATGCCACTAATTAGCAAAAGCCGAAGGCAAACCCAAGGTCATCGCGTAAATACACTTCTAATAAGGAATTCACGACAATTATTTTCCATATCCTGGTGAAGGGAAATAAACTTAAACTTCCTGATATGAGACGATCTGATGAGACGGGTCGCACAAATGACCCAAAGTACTGTCTATACCACCGGTACGTGCACCATCTGACACATGATTGTTATGTTATAAAGGACAAAATTCAATAGTTGTTAGACTCCAAAGCTATCATGCTCCGCACCGGCCAAAGAAGGTCGCCCCTAATATGGCATCACTTCTGTTTGGCAATTTTCCAAAGGTCAAGGACAAAGAAATCGAAGGCTCGTATGGAGGTAGTCAATCTTCCATTGGCCCAGAACCAGGCAAGCGGATTGGTTCTACGAACCATGCCACATCGTGACATTGTTCAAAATATGCATATGGGGGTATCCTCTACCGCCAAACTCAAGCAGAAAGGAAAGAAGCGCAAACCATGCAATGGTTCTTCTCGCTACATCAATTGATGATGATGTACTATCCTAGAAAACTAGGTCTGACAAAGTATATCAACGAACCTATGACCCAGTACAAGAAGATGCATACGGTTCCCAAATGGGTCGAGTTATAATCAAACAAGGCCTAACGGTGATACAATATCAACCGTACGTCCCGAATTGGATTCCGATGTGCTGAACACAAAAATGTTCGTCGAATCAGATCACAGTGTAACCCCCCAATTTTTGAACTTACTATTACTATTATTTGTTATTTCCAGGGCTTGACCAAAGATGGAAAAGTGATGCAATCGAGATCTTAGATATCACACAAAAAACTTTACAATGATCAAACTCAAGATCTACGATGATGCAAAAAACCAAATAGTCAGATTACAATATGAAGGAGGGAAATAGAGAAGAGAAGATCTCTCGTTCATCCTTGCAAACGTGTTACAATTGGGACAGAACGAGTTACAATAATGTAGAGAAAGATGAGATGAAGAAAAGTTGTTGTGGTGTCAAAACACCATTGCTCAAAGCAAGATTCGCCCCATACGAATTGCTTTCAGGAACCAGCAAGTTGAAGAACTTGTAGAACGCTCGAAGTCACCTCTGTTCTGACTCCTCGGATGGACTTGCAATGGCGGCAGCAGCCCCCTCTCTCTCTCTCTCTCTTTTCTCTGACTTATAAAATTCGTAGTCCTTCACAAAGGAGGCCAGAAGAGAGTATATATAGAGAGAGGGTGGAAACCCTAACCGTCTTTTCAGTTATGGAAAGATTGAATTAAATCCCACAAAGGTAGCAATGAAATTAATTCAAATCTTATGGAAAGATTGAATTAAGTCCCACAAAGATGGCAACGAAATTAATTCAAATTTTATGGAAAGATTGAATCAAATCCCACAAAGATGGCAACGAAATTAATTCAAATCCCACAAAGATAGCAATAAAATTAATTCAAATCTTATGAAAAGATTGAATTAAATCCCACAAAGATGGCAACAAAATTAATTCAAATCTTATAGAAAGATTGAATTAAATCCCACAAAAAGTGGATCTGAATTAATCGCATTGAATCAGTCTTTCCATAACTGACTTGTAGTCTGCACAGTCAGCCTGGTGCGAGTCCATGAGCCCATGAGCCCAAGTCCGAGCCCGAGCCCGAGCCCGAGTCCGAGTCCGAGTCGCTAAGCCCCTTTGGGGCTTAGCTCCAAATGGAATTAATCCAAGATAATGACAAAAGCATTAATGCTTAATCCTTGGAGCCTTATTCTTACCTCCTAGTAAAATCACCCACATGGTTCCCTCCTTAGGGTCACCACCCCATGTACATCTCTCAACAACACAACCAAGTATTTATGTTGAGATAACTCATGGTGCATTTCCGATGTGGGACTAAACTTTTACAAGGCATATTGAGAGCAAGCTCTCTCCACGTAAAGAAAGCACCAACAATCTCCCACATATCATAACATATATATGTGTCCAGGGTTTGAGCATTTCCCATAGTAACTGTCCATTTTGCATTTGGATAGATGTCGCTGACGACTTAAATCTTCCCGCATGGGTTAAATAACAATGTGATACAAGAATGGACTACGCCTTGAATTCTGCACCACAATTGTAATTCTTCCCACTCATAAATTTTAGTTACGTGTGCTTCTAGCTGCACATTAAAGGCCCTGTGCCAGCCTGGTTTCAGTGTATAATTTTGGGCGTCTACAAGTTTACCCTCAAGAGACGGCCTGATATCTCTTCCATACACTATAGGTGAGTTCTTTATTAAAGAGACATGGCATGAAACCTTGCGCTTCCTTGCGGTGCTATGCCGCTATGACATAGCCTGAAGTTGAGGTATTACCCCTACCTGGGAACCTCATCGTAGCGTCATACTACTGTAGCATGAGGTCTCAGCCTCTTTGTAGTGCCAATCTACTCAGCATAAAGCCTAAGGCTTCCTTGCGGGGTTATGCCGCAACGACATGGCTTGCAAGGCCGAGGCTTTACCCCTACCTGGGTACCTCATCGTGGTGTCGTGCCACTGTAACATGGAGCCATCCTCCCCTTTGTAGTACTGTCTACAACTCTTTAATTATGTCATACAGCATTAGACTACCTGCCTATATGCGGTGCTACGCCGCTATGACTTGGCTTGCAAAGCCGAGGCATTACCCCAGACCTGGGAACCTCACGGTAGAGTCACCCCACTGTAGCATGGAGTTTCACTCCTTGTAGTGCTGCTCTACCGTGCTTCCTGTAAAGCACACCAGGCATTCACTCTGCCTGAGAGAACTCATTAAGGCGTTTAAGCCAACCTTCCACAGGATCCATTTTTTCTGCAGAAAATACATAGTAGACAACAGTGGTTATGGGTCCGTATCCCTTCCATGTTCTAGAGAACAAGTATCCACTGTTACCTGATAGTTTCTCAGTCAGTGAACCTCCTTTGAACCAAAAGTTAGATGCCTAGTAGATTTCTCTTTGAACTAATAGCATAAAACTTTATGGTAGGATTACAAAGACACACTATTAGAATGCCTTCAAGTCCATTTTACAAGCTGTGTCATCGATAAACTGGCGCTTGAGGCCCTTTGTGAACGGATCTGTCAGGTTCTCCTGACTCCGAACATCAATCACTGTAATTACACATCTTTTGATAAGATCGTATACTGCCCTGTGCTTCAACCGCACAGTCCTCTTCTTTCCGTTGAAGAGGTCATTTGATGCCACCGTCGCAGTCGCCTGGTTGTCACAGTATATCGGTATCGCCGGTATCTGAGCCCCAACTACTGGAAGATCATACATGAGCTTCCGAAGCCATTCTGCTTCATCTGCTGCAGTTTCAAGTGTATAGAATTCAAATTCCATGAAGGAACGAGAGAGTATAGTCTGCTTCTTTGACTTCCACGATATAGCATCTCCACCCAAGAAAAAGACATATCTACCTGTGGATCTCTCGCTTTCCACCTCTGAACACCAGCTAGCATCACTGAAGCCTTCCACTACTGTCGGATATCCGTTGTAGTGCAGTGCATTTGTCTGAGTCTTCTTGAGATATTTCATCACCCGCTTCACAGCTTTCCAGTGCTCAACCCCTAGGTTGCTTTTGAACCGACTCAGCATTCCCACAGCGAAAGCTATTTCAAGCCTTGTGGCAGTGGTTGCATACATTAAACTTTCGATAATGCTAGAATACTCTAGCTGCCTGACGCTTTTTCTCAAGTTTGACTTCAGCTTCTGATCACACCTGTATGGCGTATCGATCCCTGGAAGATCCTTATACCCATAGCGTGTGAGCATCTTCTCAATGTAGTGAGATTGTGACAGTGCTACTCCAGTGTCTGTCCAGATGATCTTTATGCCCAAGATGACATCTGCATCCCCCAAGTCCTTCATACTGAACTTTTTTGTCTCCGTGACACATCCTATATCTGTCCTTAGGATTAGCATGTCGTCCACGTACAGACAAACGATGACTCATTTTCCATCATCGAACTTTGTATAAACACATTTGTCCGTCTCGCTGACTCTGTAGCCGTTTGACCTAATAACTTTGTCAAACTTCTCATGCCACATCTTGGGAGCTTTCTTCAAACCATACAATGATTTTACCAACTTGCAGACTTTGTCTTCAAGACCTTTGACGATAAATCTATCTGGTTGTTGCATGTAAATCTTTTCGGTCAGCTCCCCATTCAGGAATGCTGTCTTTACATCCATCTGATGTATCACCAACTTATGTATGGCTGCTAGAGCGATTAACATCCTGATAGTGGTCATCCGAGCTACTGGAGCGTACGTGTCAAAGTAGTTTATCCCCTATTTCTGAAAAAATTCCTTGGCTACTAGCCTGGCCTTGAACTTGTCAATAGTTCCATCTGTCTTCATCTTCTTCTTGAAGATCCATTTACGTCCAATGGGCTTTTCTCCTTCAGGTAGATCTACCAACACCCATGTGTTATTGGAGGTGATAGAGTCAAACTCGTCATTCACTGCCTCCTTCCAGAAGATAGCATCTCTGGTCTTCATCGCCTCATCATAGGTAAGCGGATCTGCTTCCACATGATAGGTGACAAAGTCATCTCCGAAGTCTTTAGGTCACCTTGCTCGCTTTGCTGACGGCTCTGCGAGTTCTGGTACAAGAGTTGTTTCATCAACAACAGCTTCTTCTTGGACTACTGGCCCATATGAGATTTCAGTCTCATTTGCACCTACATTATTTTTTGGAATATCCGAAAGAACAATATTTTTGTCTTTTGCAAACTTGTCTTCAAAGTATTCAGCATCGCGAGATTCGATGATATGATTTGACTCAATATCAAGAAATCTCCGAGCATCACTTTTCTCCGCAAACCCCAAGAAGATCGCCTTCGTAGTCCTTGTCTCCAGCTTCTGAATCTTCAGATCTAGAAGCTTCACATACGCCAAATACCCCCACACTCGAATGACATTCAAGTTTGGTCTGACTTTGAACCAGAGTTCATGAGGAGTTACGTCCGAAGTTGCATATGGCACTCTATTCAGAATGAAAGTGGCCGTTAATGCAGCTTCTCCCCAGTAGCATTTTGGAAGACCTGCAGTAAGCAGCATTGAATTCACCATTTCTGTTAATATTCGGTTCTTCCTATCTGCTACTCCGTTGGATTGAGGAGAATATGGAGCAGTAGTCTCGCATATGATTCCATGTTCTTTGCCGAACGATGCGAAGTCATGAGACCTGTACTCTCCACCTCGATTACTTCTCAACCTTTTGAGTTATTGTCCAGTCTGTCGTTCAGCTTCGGCCCTGAACTCTTTGAACTTCTCGAAAGCTTCGTCTTTAGTCTTGAACAAGTAGACGAACACGTATTTTGAGAAGTCGTCGATAAAGGTTATGAAATACTTCATCCCGGCCTTCGTGGAGAAATGTTTGAAGTCACAGATATCGGAGTGTACTAACTCCAGAAGATCTGTGCTTCGATTGACCCGATGAAAGGGTTTCCTTGTGATCTTCGTCTGAGCACATACTTCACACTTCTCCACCTTACCCCCATATTTGGAGATAAGTCCTAGACTAGACATTTTGTTAATTCTTTTACAATGAACTTGTCCTAGTCTATTATGCCACAACTCAAGAGAATAATCTGAAAATGCAACTGCATTAATGCCATCAAACTGGTTGACAAGCTGACTTTTAAACATTCCTTCAGTTTGATAAGCCTTCCCGAAGTATGTTCCCTTCTTGGACATCACCATCTGACCAGCATTGATGTCCATCCTTAAGCCTGCGTTGCAGAGCAGGCTCCCAGAGATCAGGTTCTTGGCAATCACCGGAACATGCTTCACACCTTGAAGCGTCAGAGTGTTCCCAAAAGTGAGTTTCAGCTCCACAGTCCTGATCTCCAGAACTTCAGCTTGGGCCTGGTTCGCCATGACAACCTTCTCAGATATCGGCTGGTACGTGATAAACCATTCTTTGCCAGAACAGACATGGCAAGTCGTACCAGTGTCTATCCACCAGTCAGAGTCAACCCCCACAGTTGTGACATGTGCGATCATAGCAACAATGTTAGACACCGATGAAACCTTACTAGGCTCACCTTCCTCTGATTGTTTAGGCTTGGATCTGCATTCACTCTTGTAGTGGCCTTTCTTGCCACAATTGAAACAAGTCACTTGGGACTTGGACTTCTGTTGCTTGAATGAAGGATCCTTCACTTTTAGATCGGTGAAGTCCTTCTTCTTGTGAGAAGCCGCCTGCTTCTCCATGGGATCTCTCGTCTGCACTAGATTGGCCTTAGCCAATTGTTTGGACAGAGTGTCCATCTTCTGTTGGGAACGCATCTCGTCATCAACATGGATCTCTTGAAGTAGATCTCCCAAGCTAATGTCTAGCTTCTTTCTGAGCATCCTTGCATAGAAGGTACTCCATCCAGCAGAAAGTTTTGAGACGATCCCTCCAACGACAAACTTGTCGGGAAGGGACGTCTCTTCGTCTTCCAGTTTCTGATGCAGCTTCAGAAATTCCTTCAGCTGTGGCAACATGGACTTTTCGTCCTCAAAGAGCAATTTGTGATATTTTTCAACCACAAACATCTTGCTCATGTTCCTGTCTTCTTCATACAGGTTTTCTACAGACTCCCGTATGTCTCTGGCAAATTCCTTCTTCGAGTAGGATTCTGCCAGGGAATCCTCCATAGCATTCAGGATGAGAAGCCTGCAGATACTATTTTCCCTTCTCCATTTGGCCTGGAGTTTGGTAGCCTCATTGATTGCGGCAGTAGACCCAGTGTATGGAACAGAAGGTTCTTCCTCCAACAGTATATGATCAACGTCTTTGAGTTGAAGAGTTAGATAAACCTTCCTCTTCCAGACTTGATAATGCTCTCCATCGAACTTTTCCAACTTACAGTAGTCCGATTGGACGAGCGAAGCATTAATGTTTTCCATCTACAAGGATCTTGCTTTGAGATTGTTATTCCTGGGGCTTGACCAAAGATGGAAAACTGATACAATCGAGATCTGAGATGTCACACAGAAAACTTTACAGTGATCAAACTCAAGATCTACAATGATGCAAAAAACCAAATAGCCAGATTACAATATAAAGGAGGGAAATAGAGAAGAGAAGATCTCTCGTTCTTCCTTGCAAACGTGTTACAATTGGGACAGAACGAGTTACAATAATGTAGAGAAAGATGAGATGAAGAAAAGTTGCTGGGGTGTCAAAACACCGTTGCTCAAAGCAAGATTTGCCCCATAGAAATTGCTTCTAGGAACCAGCAAGTTGAAGAACTTGTAGAACGCTCGAAGTCACCTCTGTTCTGACTCCTCGGATGGACTTGCAATGGCGGCAGCAGCTCCCTCTCTCTCTCTTTTCTCTGACTTATAAAATTTGTAGTCCTTCACAAAGGAGGCCAGAAGAGAGTATATATAGAGAGAGGGTGGAAACCCTAACCGCCTTTTCAGTTATGGAAAGATTGAATTAAATCCCACAAAGGTAGCAATGAAATTAATTCAAATCTTATGGAAAGATTGAATTAAGTCCCACAAAGATGGCAACGAAATTAATTCAAATCTTATGGAAAGACTGAATCAAATCCCACAAAGATGGCAACGAAATTAATTCAGATCCTACAAAGATAGCAATAAAATTAATTCAAATCTTATGAAAAGATTGAATTAAATCCCACAAAGATGGAAACGAAATTAATTCAAATCTTATGGAAAGATTGAATTAAATCCCACAAAAAGTGGATCTGAATTAATCGTATTGAATCAGTCTTTCCATAACTGACTTGTAGTCTGCACAGTCAGCCTGGTGCGAGTCCATGAGCCCATGAGCCCGAGTTCGAGCCCGAGCCCGAGTCCGAGTCCAAGTCGCTAAGCCCCTTTGGGGCTTAGCTCCAAATGGAATTAATCCAAGAGAATGACAAAAGCATTAATGCTTAATCCTTGGAGCCTTATTCTTACCTCCTAGTAAAATCACCCACATGGTTCCCTCCTTAGGGTCACCACCCCATGTACATCTCTCAACAACACAACCAAGTATATATGTTGAGATAACTCATGGTGCATTTCCGATGTGGGACTAAACTTTTATAAGGCATGTTGAGAGCAAGCTCTCTCCATGTAAAGAAAGCACCAACATTATTTTCCCAAATTCCTTAAAAAATTCTAGAAAAATATGGTTAGTTTATAGAGAGGGAATAGCATTTTTGTTATTTACAAAGTAGGAGTGGCAGTTTAGTAAATAGTTAGTTATCTTTAAGGTGAACTTTCTACAATTGATTAATTAAGTGAACGCTTTGATTAAGCATGTGCTTAATTAAGCATAAGAAATATTCCTAGAATATTCTTGAAATATTCTAGAATATTCTTGAAATATTCTAGAATATTCTTTCTTAATCTTAATTATCATATACTAATTAACTTCTAGATTATTCTTCCCTAATCCTGTAAATACTACTATTTCCATTGTTAATCATTCACAAATCTAAACCCAAAGCCATTCTTGTTAAGCAAAACCCTAATCCCAATCTTTGTGTCCAACTTGTGTCTATATAAATTTTGTGACCAGTTAATCATTTCTTTTGTGCCATTCGTGTCGGCCTTGGGTTCGACCTAGTGTCCACATTTTATTCCACTATATTTTTCTATTACAATAATAAATCATTCCCGTCTCCGATATGACAAAATACCCCCAACCAAACAAATATTTTGTGTCCCTAGGTCCAACCCTGAGGACACGATACAACAAACTCTTCCACTTCTCTGTGACTAGATCCGATGCCAACACGATACTGGACTCGCCTATACTTCTGGCTAGCCAACTTCGACATGTCTGTGGCAAACCTGCTCACCCGACCGCCACTACGGCAGCCGCCTGCTTCAATGAGCCACTCATCTACCGACGCAAGGCTCGTTACAATGTTCATCATCGTCCTATGGCAGTGTTCCTCCTCGTTTATTGTCATACCACCTCGTGTGGACTCTGTTGTGTGCTTCTCTACCTCGAGTCGCTCCTCTATCAAAGTCAATTGGATCTACTATGGACTCTCCATGGGTCGATCGAATACCGGTCCACCACTTGTCGATTGTAAGATCTAGTGAGCAACCCCTACCAACACCACCACGGGCCTTCACGCTCGAGCGATGCAATCCGGACCCGACGATCGTGCACATGTTCCTGGCGCTTCCACCGCCTCGAGCGCCACGCCCAATTCCTCTATAGCACTACTCGATGAGCTCTTCTTTTTTAGTCGGGCACCGCTTGCTTGGGCCTGAGCAGAGCCTCTCTGGTAAGATGTTATTTCTTTTTTTCTTAGTAATGAAGTATAAGAGGAATTTTCTCTCTCATATTGATATTTTTAGGTATATATATTAATGGTTAAGGGGGTTTTGGATTTTCAAGTTAGGTTTAGGATTAGGGCCTGTATTATGGGCTTGAAGACTTGGGTATAATTTAGTGGGCTCGGGCTAAGGGAGGTTTTGAGTAATTAAAGGATAGTTGTTGAGGATCAACTCCGGTCCAGAGTTAATATATAGGCCAAGTCGTCTACTTTTCATAGAACAGTTAATTTCCTATTTATAAAAAAAAAGGTAATTAGTTGGTAGATAGTAAGTAATTGGTTAGTTAATTTGTTAGTTAGAATCGGTTAGTAGTTAGTTGAAAACCAAGAATTGTTAGTTAAAAAAATTAGTTGGTTAGTTAATAATTGAATTAGTAATTTAGAATTAGTTAGTGGGACTAATTAATGGTTAAAGGGTAGTTAGAAGATTATGGGTATTTCTCTTTGGTATATAAGCTTAATACCTAAACCTTGCATTTGTCCATAGGTTTGGAATAGGCTTATAAAGCCAACAATTTGAACCTAAGGCAAGTACACTATGACTTGAGCCTTTACTTTGTATTTATGCATTGGATTGATCTCATACTTAATTACACTTGATTAATACGAGTTATTGTACATTGATTATTGTGATTTTGTTATCGAGATAGGAGAAATATTTAGTCTATATGTGACCGATCACTTTTAAGATAGGCATTGTGGATAACTTAATTACACATCGTACATGTGTGGTTAAGCTATACCATATTTTATTATGCTATTGTACTTACCATTCGGTCACATATTAGAATAATATTTCATTCACTATTTCATGATTGTACTTTTTCTTGTTTTAGTGATTGAGTTATTGATTGGTATTACAGGCTACTCCATGTCATTATTGTTGCATTACAGTTATAATTGGTATCGTGTTCATTTGTAGGGTTAAACTTTGCTCCTTTTCTGACTAGAGGACTTCTATCTTACTTTTTATGGCTTACAAGTTGAGGTGATAGAAATAGCTAACATGGCTACTACGCGGAGATCAGTGATGACTTAGGATAAACATAGTACATTTGCATAGAATCCCTTCAGTTGTAGGATATGTATTGATGTTGTACTCAATGTAGTCATGGATAATGTAACTTGAGGATGTTTTCTTTTGGCTTTTTCTAAGGGCACTACCAAGTTTACTTGGGGGCAGCCCAAAAATGTTTGCAAATATTACAAGTTTGCCATCAGTTTTTTTTACTTGGGGCCAGCCCAACATTAGGTATAAAAGATAACTTTTCTATTTTTCTCTCTCCCTCCCTCTACTATTTTCCTCTCCCCCTCAACTCTTTTCTTATCTCCCTCTACTTATTTCTTATCTCCCAATATTTCTATGTCATAGAATTAAATCCTAATCCAAATTTTTCTCCAAATTTTTCTTCCTTTCTTTCCGAGAATTATCCCCAAAAAAATTCTCCTATCTCAATCATGTTTGGCACAAAATTTCTCCCAAATTTGTCTAAGATCATCTACCAAAAAATGTTTCCATTCATACTCAAAATCAGAAAACATAAACATAAATATTAGGTTTAGAATCACTTTAGAGTTCGTGAATGAATTTTTCGAACATGATAATTCTCACATATTTCTTGAAACCCTAACCCTAGAACACAACAAATCGTTGTGGCCGTTCAGCTGCTACAGTTTCAAATAGGACTGCCAAGAGCCTGGCAGTCCTACATTAGTATAGGACTGCCAGGGTGTTGGCAGTCCTAATTGAAACTCTCTGTTAGGAGAGTTTTAAATACAAACTCTCCTCACAGAGAGTTTCAAATAGGACTGCCACACCCCTGGCAGTCCTACTTGGCAGTCCTGAGACTAACTCTCTGTGAGGAGAGTTTGTATTTGAAACTCTCCTCACAGAGAGGTTCAAATAGGACTACCACCACCCTGGCAGTCCTACATTAGTGTAGGACTGCCTGGTGGGTGGCAGTCCTGATACTAACTATCTGTGAGGAGAGTTTGAAATACAAACTCTCCTCACAGAGAATTTTAATTAGGTATGCAAAGAAAGTTTATACACACACATGTCCACATAACAATATATCTACTATTACGTATCCAAATTACGACAATCAGATCCAACTTATATAAAAAATAACAACATATCCGACAAAATATCCAACAAGTCAAGTTTACAAACAACAACATATCCTTCAAAAAATATCCGACAAATTATCCTAAATGAAGTATACGACAAAATAAACTAAAATCATCAAGTCAAGTTTCCAAACAACAACAACCACATCCAAATTACATCCAAATACAAAATAATTTTGAACATCCAATGTCACGACCCGCGCCCTAGAGTTAGGGCACGAGAACGTAACAACGCCCAGCCTACACCGCAGTGTCGGCGGTAGAACGCTGTCCTAGGTCACAACATCTAACAATATAAAGCTAAGCGGTTTATACTCCCCGAATGGGGGTGACATAGCAGATACAGACTCAATCACATCTAAGGTAGAGCATGATAAGGATAGATAAAACATGAAATCCAAAATAAATACAGGAGATAGAAGTCTAAGTGTCTAAGATACATGAACCCAGAAGTACATCTCAAAACTCAAATAAAGATACAGTAATCCAGAAAGTAAATACAACTCCAGACAAAATGGAATAACTACCTAAACAACCTCTAATGTGTCTCCTCTAGGCTAGCAGGCACCTCCAAGCTATCTGTAAAATTTATCAACAGGTCCAGTCAGGACTGGAGCGAGCACAGTGCATCTCAACAGATCATAGCAGGTTAGAAAACATATAACATGCAGTAAAGTAAGATACAGGTACTGAAGAAAAGTAGTATGTAAACAGGAAGAGCTGTAATAGAAATATCTACTATACATAGAGAACTAGCAGTGACTAGTGAGTCAGAGTACAACATGAACATGTAAATGGCCTGGGATGATTCAATGAAGACACTACGGAATGATTCAATGAAGATACTACTGGTGTATTATTCACATGTCCACTTCTACTCCCCCGTACCCCCAATCAATACACAAGGATCCAGCCAGGTTATGTTATATGATTCCATGCAAGGCCCGCGAAGGGTGATACATGGATGTCCCATAAATGGGGAGTCTGGGGGTTACCCAACTGTGTAAGATTCAAGAGACTCTGTGATCATGAGGGTACATGTCACAAGTAATCAAGTGAACCAAGAGCATAGTGATACGCCATGTAAGTGAAACGCACAGAACACGTAGTACCCGATGCTCCCTAAGGATAACATCTCAAGAAAGGATCCATATAGTACCAATCCGTGTGACCGTCGTGACAGTACAAGTAAAGTAATCTACTGTAGGAAATAATTCTAAGCAGGATATGAAATGTTCAGAGAATGTACTCGCCTCGATAACCTGAACAGCTGATAAGTATAGGAGGTCCCACTGAAGCCACAGAGTCCTATTTAAAGCAACACAGGTTACAAGGTGTTCAAGTTAAATAAATGAATCCCTACAGGCAATCTATATTATTCTAGGTTCTTCTAAGTCAAATTAACTCTAGGTCAACTCTGGTAAATAATCTAGTCAAACTAGGTCAAGCGTTGACTTATAGTTGACTTTAGGTCAACTGGTCAACTCTGGTCAAACAGGGTAAATCTAATCTAATATAAAGTGTACTTCGTTATTTGTACGTCGAAACTTACGGCACGCAAATCGAGATAAGAAGATTATCGGTAAGGTTGATAATCTTATTATAGTGATCCACGTATCCAACTTGTCAATTTCAGCGATATGAGATCACTGGAATTGGCTGATCTCAGTTTCGTTGTACTAATCCCGAAATACGAACATTATATGAATTAATTATTAATTAATTATAAAAAGGTTAAACTCAGAGAAATTATCAACAAACATTGTCGGACGATGAAATGAACATCGCCAACGTGTCCAGAACGGTCAAATTAGCTAGGATAGCCTACCCAACGGTCCAATTTGGACACAAGGGCAAAAAGGTAATTTCGGGTCAAAACAGTGTCCGTGTCGGAGCCGTTTTGCACCGAAAAACGTGCAAAAAAACAAGTCTATAAAATATAACAAATTATATGTCTACGAAACCAAAATGACGATACGAACCCAACAGTATCTCCAGAATTGGATTCCGTTGACCCGATCTCCATTTGGCCCGTTAACCAGAACTTGGAATTTCGGTTTGTACGAAAATGCGTGCCGGAGCCAAAGTTCTCAGAACTTAGCAAACTACCTGTCAATGAGTCCAGAATGATGATACGAACTCAACGGTATCTCCAGAATTGGATTCCGATGAGCCAATCTCAAAATGACCCGTTGACCCGGATATTGGTATCCGACTTGCACCGAAATGCGTGCCAGACCCAATGTCTACCAAAACCTAGCAAATTATATGTCAACGAGTCCAGAATGACGATACGAACTCAACGGTATATCCAGAATTGGATTCCGATGAGCCGACGTCAAAAAGTCCCGTTGAACCAGAATGTGGGACCCGTTTTACACCGAAATGCGTGCCCGGGCCCACGTTCTCCAAATCTAACAAATTTTATATGAAAACATGCCAGAACGACGCCACAAGTCTAATGGTGGTGTCAGAAATGAAATCTGGAGTCCCGTGTTCAAAAATGGAATTTTATAAGTTGGAAATTACGAATTCGGACGGCCAACTTTGGCGTCGAATTCAACCAATCAAACAAACTCACAATAAAACGAAACTGGAGGGGTAGTAAGAGAGTTATACCAGCTTCGCACCGGAACTGGTAGCATGCCAAACGGAGCTGCGGTGGAGGAGATATAAGCTGACGAAGTTGGCCCCACGAAACTGTCCAAATTTAATATAATTTAAACGGTCAACTTGGTGGCCGGTTTTCATGTATCAAACGATAAAATTAACGGACGAAAATTGACAGGGATGAAGGTGGATATACCGAGATTGTGACGGAGCAAAGAAATCGTCGATCCAACGGTCGGATCTCCGAGAAATCGTACACGAAGTCGCTGCGACGGAGCGTCAAAACGAACTCGATCCGGCGCGCGTCACGACGGAACGTCGTTCAAAACGCACAAATCGCCTCGACGGCGCGTCCCGGAGGACGGTGGCCATCAGGGGGCTGCACGTCGGAGTGGGGCGCACCCGTGTGGGGGTCGCCGGAGGCACGACGGTCGGTGCGTGGCGCGCGACCAGTGCTGCCAGCGCTGTTGCTGCCGACGCAGCTACTGTTGCTGCGGTTAGCTGCTGTTACAGCCTTGTGCGGTGGCGCGCAGCCCAGCTAGGCACGGTGGCGCGGCCACAGCGACACTCAGGCGCGGCGAAGGGCGGTGGCACGTGCCACAGCGGCGATGGGGCACCGAAAATGGTGATGGTGGTGAAGGCTATGGTGTGGGTGATGATGAAGATAAAAAAGAGGGAAGTTGGAGGAGGAGAAGTCGCCGTGGGGGAAAGTCGACGGTGACCAGGGGGTGGTCGGCTGTGGGAGTAGGTCGGGGGGCATGGTGTGGTTGCAATGGTGGTGGTGTTAGCTTGGTAAAGGTGGTGGAGTTCGAGTGATAGGTGGAGGAGATGATGGTGAATGGTTAGGAGGAAGGAGGATGAGAGGATGGTCGGGGGTGGCGCCATGGCCGACGGCCAGGGGAGGAGAGGTTGAGGAGGAAGGTCGGGCATGGCTTGCCAAGGCATTGCTGCTGTTGTCTTTGTTGTGTTGGTGAATATTTGTAGGGAGAAAATAAAAGAGTGGGAGTGAGATGATAACATTAATGGAGGAGAGAGAAAGATGAAAAGTTGTTATCCTATAAGAAAGTTAGGGCCGGCACATGCTGTGTGGGGGGGGGGTTTGAATGTGAGGGAAAAATTAATGGTTAGGATTTAAAGAAGGAAATCAAGGGCTAGGATTAAATTAGAGGGAAATTATCCATTCCAATGGGAATTAAACAAATGGGAATTTAACAATTATTGAAATAAGTAAACATGGTATTGAATATTATTTTTGGACACGGAAAATGAGGGTGTCCCGATGGAGGGCAACACAAAGCTGGACTGGACTTGGTGGAGCCGGATTGGATCAAAACTAGACATTGTGCAAAAATCAAATTAAAATTAGATGTTGATGATCATGTGCAAATAAGTAGCACATGAGGATTCCAATAAATGGGACACAAGTGGCGGACGGATAGTAGGCTCAAAGTGGGCCATGTCCATAGTTGGGGCGGACAGGTTTTGGTCGACAGGGGACCCGCATCAAGTTGGAAGATGAATGTGACGCCGTGGAGCGAAATAAAATCGGGTCACGTGTCGGAAAAGTTGTGCGAATCAAATGGAGCACAAAATGACATGTCTGAGTGGGACACGAAGGTCATGGGTGACGAGCGTCTCGAGTAGATCATCAATGAGGAGTTGGTTTCAAGAAACTGACTGGTCTTGCGCTCCCAAATTAAAAGTCATGGTAACGCGCTGAAAAGTATCAAAGAAAAGAGTGGGAAAAATAAATAATAATCAAATGGTCTAAATTGACCCAAAGTTCAGCGAAGTAGAAAGAGCACAAGGGAACAAGTTTGGATGGGACACCATATACCGTCATGAAGGCAATCGTGTCCACTCCAAAACTCGTGAAGAAGATTTCCAGAGTTGAACATCCCTGATACTCCAAATATCAATGGCATGAAAGAGTAACTTACAGAAAATAATAGAATAAAATATTTATCGAAACCAATAAATCAGAAAAATAAAATAAAATGAAAAAAATTAACCCGAAATTCAGGGTGCTAACATCCTACCCACCTTATAAAAATTTCGTCCTCGAAATTAAAATGTCCATACTCCCTCTAGGTCAAACCCCCACAATCAAGTCCCAGAACTTAAACAAATCATACCATCAAAAAGAACAACGTCCAGGGTCATGGCATACGGTGGTAGTGAAAGTCTCATCTAGGTATACTAGTGATGCTAACTGAATCGGTCATAGGGTATCAAAACACACAAGCAATCTAGGGTGCTGAACGAAAAAATTACAGAAATAACAAATCATCAAAACTGTAAGACGGTCTACCATCCTATATGAAACTGGTACTCATCAAAAATTAAAATAAAGGTAACTACCAATTATCTGAAAAATACTATTCCAGGAAAAATCAAATCATTAGTTAAGGAATGAAAGTCGATTGCGTTGAAATTCAATTACAATATATATAAAATATTTAGTCTCGATACGATCTAAGTTGATCAAATTGGAAAACACAAGATTTAGGCAATATGGAGGACAGGTTCAACAAAGTCTGAGATCGAGCATACAAGAATAGAGATTCAGGTCACAATCAAAATTAAGTACAACCCAAGATATAATTATGATAAGAAAAGATAATCGAAGTCGATTTGGTCGTGATTAAGGAAACTAGGATTTAATGATATTGAAAAAACCCTTTAGAGAAAAACGGGAAAAGATTTCATACGAAGTCAGTAAATCATCTCTATCTAACATTATCAGTTTACCATTTGCTAATCATATTTTCTCACAAATTCTAATATAAATCAACCGTTATATGTCTACCCTCAAAAATTTCTATAACCTTCAGTCATCTAAATTTTACCATGATCACCATAGACAAAATTCAATCTTCTAAAACATTTTCCACGAAGCATACCCCTCTTAATTAGGAGTCAACACTTATCCATTTAATCAAAATAATTTTTTTTTACCTCGTTTTAATTTAGATCCAAAACCTCTAAATCCAGTTTATGAAATCCTCGTACTTGTTTAAATCAAGTCTCGTATTTATTCAACCCTAATACCACCATGTCATACAAAATTTATTCTTATTTATAAATCAACCTTCATATTTCTTCAATGTTCACCTTCAATTATTATCCTTTTGAATTCTACACATTATTTTTCCATCCAATAATAATTCCTATAACTTAAAATCCTTGTGTTCTCTTTGTCACTAGTCATTTCTTACAATACCTTATTCAATTTCGTATCATTATTGCATTTTGTTAAAATCTCTTCCCTATTGCTAAATCCTTAAATTTAACATCATAGCCTTAATGTGTAACGTCTCAAGAATTAATAACCAAAATTTATTCAAGTTCTCAAAACTAAATTGACCCCGACTATCATTATCAATTTTTTTTTGAACTACATCCGTGAATTACTCATAACCAAATTTTCTGCAATTGTTTCTAAATTGATAACATTTATCACTCAATTCCATTCTAAACCTTTACCACTTTTCTATCTCAAAAATTTTGTCATCCAATATTTTAATTCCTACAAAATTATCATATGATAACCAATCACGTCATTTTCCGTACTAGATGATTTACGTCACTTCCTCAACATTTCTCAGGTAAAAATGATATAAAGATTCAGGGGTTCAAGTACAGCTGACAGAATGAGATACGAGACGGAGTTGATATAATCAGGATAGTTGTATAAGACAAGGAATGATGGTACTAAAATATTGGCAGGAAAAGAAATGGTAATAAAATCTGTGCTGCTTATCCGTTTTAAAAGAGGAAACCATATTTGAAACACAGAACTAAAATATCAATCCCAAGATAAGTCTAGAAAAATCATCGATTCATTAAGAAGAATTTCATGGTAAGAAATTACACAAGATTTATAAAAACAGCTAAACCTACTCCTAAGTTAAATAATGAGAAGCAAAACTAAACAAAACGAGCCAATTAATAATTCTCTTTTTTTTTGAAGGACTGCAACAAAAGTAGAGAAAACATGTTCGAAAACATTTAAAGTACAATCTGATAATCATATGCGTCTGTCCAAAATCATGGTACTCTAAATCCTCGTCATACCAGTAAGCAAGGCTACGATAATCACAGAGCCCTAGACTTATGCACATATCTCTAGAATCATGGTATTTAACATTTTCGCGGTGCCGCTAGCTTGGCTGCAAAAACCTTAAATTCCTACACCCGAGAAATATATCCAGAGTCAGACTATATGTCCTCACCATGCTGGCTAATATGACTATAGAAGACAAGATTTCCATAACATAGACGACCTAGCCCATATAATTTCATCTTGCCAAAAACTAAATTAAATCAATAATGAATACTCAAAAATCAAACCAATTTATTAACGAACATCAAAATTCAAAAATGAACAAAATCTATCAAAATACAAACTCGAATGCAATAGCTATCATCAAAATTCAAAATTCGACAATCATCCATCAAAATTAATAAATACAAACTCAAATTCAACAATAATTCATTAAAATCAAATTTAACAACAGAAAATAAAGATAAAACAAATCAAGGGAAAAAGAGTTTTTAAATCGAATGTTAAATAAGATTCTCCAGGGTTATCCCAGGAATCTCTCAAGGGTCCTAACTGTGATTGAGTATCTTCAAAATATATCCTAATCCTACTGCAGGTTGTAGTGGTACTCTAGTTCGAATACCACTACACTTTTAGTCTCGACCTGTATGGGCCACCACTAAAAACGTGTCACGACCCGCGCCCTAGAGTTAGGGCACGAGAACGTAACAACGCCCAGCCTACGCCGCAGTGTCGGCGGTAGAACGCTGTCCTAGGTCACAACATCTAACAATATAAAGCTTAGCAGTTTATACTCCCCGAATGGGGGTGACATAGCAGATACAGACTCAATCACATCTAAGGTAGAGCATGATAAGGATAGATAAAACATGAAATCCAAAATAAATACAGGAGATAGAAGTCTAAGTGTCTAAGATACATGAACCCAGAAGTACATCTCAAAACTCAAATAAAGATACAGTAATCCACAAAGTAAATACAACTCCAGACAAAATGGAATAACTACCTAAACAACCTCTAATGTGTCTCCTCTAGGCTAGCAGGCACCTCCAGGCTATCTGTAAAATTAATCAACAGGTCCAGTCAGGACTGGAGCGAGCACAGTGCATCTCAACAGATCATTGCAGGTTAGAAAACATATAACATGCAGTAAAGTAAGATACAGGTACTGAAGAAAAGCAGTATGTAAACATGAAGAGCTATAATAGAAATATCTACTATACATAGAGAACTAGCAGTGACTAGTGAGTCAGAGTACAACATGAACATGTAAATGGCCTGGGATGATTCAATGAAGACACTACGGAATGATTCAATGAAGATACTACTGGTGTATTATTCACATGTCCACTTCTACTCCCCCGTACCCCCAATCAATACACAAGGATCCAGCCAGGTTATGTTATATGATTCCATGCAAGGCCCGCGAAGGGTGATACATGGATGTCCCATAAATGGGGAGTCTGGGGGTTACCCAACTATGTAAGATTCAAGAGACTCTGTGATCATGAGGGTACTTGTCACAAGTAATCAAGTGAACCAAGAGCATAGTGATACGCCATGTAAGTGAAACGTACAGAACACGTAGTACCCGATGCTCCCTAAGGATAACATCTCAAGAAAGGATCCATATAGTACCAATCCGTGTGACCGTCGTGACAGTACAAGTAAAGTAATCTACTGCAGAAAATAATTCTAAGCAGGATATGAAATGATCCGATAATGTACTCGCCTCGAAAACCTGAACAGCTGATAAGTATAGGAGGTCCCACTGAAGCCACAGAGTCCTATTTAAAGCAACACAGGTTACAAGGTGTTCAAGTTTAATAAATGAATCCCTACAGGCAATCTATATTATTCTAGGTTCTTCTAAGTCAAATTAACTTCGGTCAATAATCTAGTCAAACTAGGTCAAGCGTTGACTTATAGTTGACTTTGGGTCAACTGGTCAACTCTGGTCAAACAGGGTAAATCTAATCTCATATAAAGTATACTTCGTTATTTGTACGTCGAAACTTACGACACGCAAATCGAGATAAAAAGATTATCGGTAAGGTTGATAATCTTATTATAGTGATCCACGTATCCAACTTGTCAATTTCAGCGATATGAGATCACTGGAATTGGCTGATCTCAGTTTCGTTGTACTAATCCCGAAATACGAACATTATATGAATTAATTATTAATTAATTATAAAAAGGTTAAACTCAGAGAAATTATCAACAAACATTGTCGGACGATGAAATGAACATCGCCAACGTGTCCAGAACGGTCAAATTAGCTAGGATAGCCTATCCAACGGTCCAATTTGGACACAAGGGCAAAAAGGTAATTTTGGGTCAAAACGGTGTCCGTATCAGAGCCGTTTTGCTCCGAAAAATGTGCAAGAAAACAAGTCTATAAAATATAACAAATTATATGTTCACGAAACCAGAATGACGATACGAACCCAACGGTATCTCCAGAATTGGATTCCGTTGACCCGATCTCCATTTGGCCCGTTGACCAGAACTTGAAATTCCGGTTTGCACGAAAATGCGTGCCGGAGCCAAAGTTCTCAGAACTTAGCAAAATATCTGTCAACGAGTCCAGAATGATGATACGAACTCAACGGTATCTCCAGAATTGGATTCCGATGAGCCGGTCTCAAAATGACCCGTTGATCCGGATATTGGTATCCGACTTGCACCGAAATGCGTGCCAGGCCCAATATCCACCAAAACCTAGCAAATTATACGTCAACGAGTCCAGAATGACGATACGAACTCAAAGGTATATCCGGAATTGGATTCCGATGAGCCGGCGTCAAAAAGTCCCGTTGAACCAGAATGTGGGACCCGCTTTGCACCGAAATGCGTGCCCGGGCCCACGTTCTCCAAATCTAACAAATGTTATATGAAAACATGCCAGAACGATGCCACAAGTCTAATGGTGGTGTCAGAAATGAAATCTGGAGTCCCGTGTTCAAAAATAGAATTTTACAAGTTAGAAATTACGAATTCGGACGGCCAACTTTGGCGTCGAATTCAACCAATCAAACAAACTCACAATGAAACGAAACTGGAGGGGTAGTAAGAGGGTTATACCAGCTTCGCACCGGAACTGGTAGCATGCCAAACGGAGCTGCGGTGGAGGAGATATAAGCTGACGAAGTTGGCCCCGCAAAACTGTCCAAATTTAATACAATTTAAACGGTCAACTTGGTGGCCGGTTTTCATGTATCAAACGATAAAATTAACGGACGAAAATTGACAGAGATGAAGGTGGATATACCGAGATTGCGACGGAGCGAAGAAATCGCCGATCCAACTGTCGGATCTCCGGGAAATTGTGCGCGAAGTCGCTGCGACGGAGCGTCAAAACGAACTCGATCCCGCGCGCGTCACGACGGAACGTCGTTCAAAACGCACAAATCGCCTCGACGGTGCATCCCGGAGGACGGTGGCCGTCAGGGGGCTGCACGTCGGAGTGGGGCGCACCCGTGTGGGGGTCGCCGGAGGCACGATGGCCGGCGCGTGGCGCGCGACCAGCACTGTCAGCGCTGTTGCTGCCGACGCAGCTACTGTTGCTGCGGTTAGCTGCTGTTGCAGCCTTGTACGGTGGCGCGCAGCCCAGCTAGGCACGGTGGCACGGCCACAGCGACGCTCAGGCGCGGCGAGGGGCGGTGGCACGCGCCACAGCGGCGATGGGGCACCGGAAATGGTAATGGTGGTGAAGGCTATGGTGTGGGTGATGATGAAGATGAAAAGGAGGGAAGTTGGAGGAGGAGAAGTCGCCGTGGGGGAAGGTCGACAGCGACCAGGGGGTGGTCGGCTGTGGGAGTAGGTCGAGGGGCATGGTGTGGTTGCAATGGTGGTGGTGTTAGCTTGGTGAAGGTGGTGGAGTTCGAGTGATAGGTGGAGGAGATGATGGTGAATGGTTAGGAGGAAGGAGGAGGAGAGGATGGTCGGGGGTGGCGCCATGGCCGACGGCCAGGGAAGGAGAGGTTGAGGAGGAAGGTCGGGCATGGCTTGCCAAGGCATTGCTGCTGTTGTCTTTGTTGTGTTGGTGAATATTTGTGGGGAGAAAATAAAAGAGTGGGAGTGAGATGATAACATTAATGGAGGAGAGAGAAAGATGAAAAGTTGTTATCCCATAAGAAAGTTAGGGCCGGCACATGCTGTGTGGGGGGGGGGTTTTGAATGTGAGGGAAAAATTAATGGTTAGGATTTAAAGAAGGAAATCAAGGGCTAGGATTAAATTAGAGGGAAATTGTCCATTCCAATGGGAATTAAACAAATGGGAATTTAACAATTATTGAAATAAGTAAACATGGTATTGAATATTATTTTTGGACACGGAAAATGAGGGTGTCCCGATGGAGGGCAACACAAAGCTGGACTGAACTTGGTGGAGCCGGATTGGATCAAAACTAGACATTGTGCAAAAATCGAATTAAAATTAGATGTTGATGTTCATGTGTAAATAAGTAGCACATGGGGATTCCAATAAATGGGACACAAGTGGCGGACGGATAGTAGGCTCAAAGTGGGCCATGTCCATAGTTGGGGCGGACAGGTTTTGGTCGACAGGGGACCCACAAATCAAGTTGGAAGATGAATGTGACGCCGTGGAGCGAAATAAAATCGGGTCACGTGTCGGGAAAGTTGTACGGATCAAATGGAGCACAAAATGACGTGTCTGAGTGGGACACGAAGGTCATGGGTGACGAGCGTCTCGAGTAGATCATCAATGAGGAGTTGGTTTCAAGAAACTGACTGGTCTTGCGCTCCCAAATTAAAAGTCATGGTAACGCGCTGAAAAGGATCAAGGAAAAGAGTGGAAAAAAATAAATAATAATCAAATGGTCTAAATTGACCCGAAGTTCAGCGAAGTAGAAAGAGCACAAGGGAACAAGTTTGGATGGGACACCATATATCGTCATGAAGGTAATCGTGTCCACTCCAAAACTCGTGAAGAAGATTTCCAGAGTTGAACATCCCTGATACTCCAAATATCAATGGCATGAAAGAGTACACTTACAGAAAATAATAGAATAAAATATTTATCGAAACCAATAAATCAGAAAAATAAAATAAAATGAAAAAAATCAACCCGAAATTCAGGGTGCTAACATCCTACCCACCTTATAAAAATTTCGTCCTCGAAATTAAAATGTCCATACTCCCGCTAGGTCAAACCCCCACAATCAAGTCCCAGAACTTAAACAAATCATACCATCAAAAAGAACAACGTCCAGGGTCATGGCATACGGTGGTAGTGAAAGTCTCATCTAGGTATACTAGTCATGCTAACTGAATCGGTCATAGGGTATCAAAACACACAAGCAATCTAGGGTGCTGAACGAAAAAGTTACAGAAATAACAAATCATCAAAACTGTAAGGCGGTCTACCATCCTATATGAAACTGGTACTCATCAAAAATTAAAATAAAGGTAACTACCAATTATCTGAAAAATACTATTCCAGGAAAAATCAAATCATTAGTTAAGGAATGAAAGTCGATTGCGTTGAAATTCAATTACAATATATATAAAATATTTAGTCTCGATACGATCTAAGTTGATCAAATTGGGAAAATCAAGATTTAGGCAATATGGAGGACAGGTTCAACAAAGTCTGAGATCGAGCATACAAGAATAGAGATTCAGGTCACAATCAAAATTAAGTACAACCCAAGATATAATTATGATAAGAAAAGATAATCGAAGTCGATTTGGTCGTGATTAAGGGAACTAGGATTTAATGATATTGAAAAAACCCTTTAGAGAAAAACGGGAAAAGATTTCATACGAAGTCAGTAAATTATCTCTATCTAACATTATCAGTTTACCATTTGCTAATCATATTTTCTCACAAATCCTAATATAAATCAACCGTTATATGTCTACCCTCAAAAATTTCTATAACCTTCAGTCATCTAAATTTTACCATGATCACCATAGACAAAATTCAATCTTCTAAAACATTTCCCACGAAGCATACCCCTCTTAATTAGGAGTCAACACTTATCCATTTAATCAAAATAATTTTTTTTTACCTCGTTTTAATTTAGATCCAAAACCTCTAAATCCAGTTTCTGAAATCCTTGTACTTGTTTAAATCAAGTCTCGTATTTATTCAACCCTAATACCACCATGTCATACAAAATTTATTCTTATTTATAAATCAACCTTCATATTTCTTCAATGTTCACCTTTAATTATTATCCTTTTGAATTCTACACATTTTTTTTCCATCCAATAATAATTCTTATAACTTAAAATCCTTGTGTTCTCTCTGTCTCTAGTCATTTCTTACAATACCTTATTCAATTTCGTATCATTATTGCATTTTGTTAAAATCTCTTCCCTATTGCTAAATCCTTAAATTTAACATCATAGCCTTAATGTGTAACGTCTCAAGAATTAATAACCAAAATTTATTCAAGTTCTCAAAACTAAATTGACCCCGACTATCATTATCAATTTTTTTTGAACTACATCCGTGAATTACTCATAACCAAATTTTCTGCAATTGTTTCTAAATTGATAACATTTATCACTCAATTCCATTCTAAACCTTTACCACTTTTCTATCTCAAAATTTTTGACATCCAATAATTTGATTCCTACAAAATTATCATATGATAACCAATCACGTCATTTTCCGTACTAGATGATTTACGTCACTTCCTCAACATTTTTCAGGTAAAAATGATACAAAGATTCAAGGGTTCAAGTACAGCTGACAGAATGAGATACGAGACGGAGTTGATATAATCAGGATAGTTGTATAAGACAAGGAATGATGGTACTAAAATATTGGCAGGAAAAGAAATGGTAATAAAATTTGTGCTGCTTATCCGTTTTAAAAGAGGAAACCATATTTGAAACCCAAAACTAAAATATCAATCCCAAGATAAGTCTAGCAAAATCATCGATTCATTAAGAAGAATTTCATGGTAAGAAGTTACACAAGATTTATAAAAACAGCTAAACCTACTCCTAAGTTAAATTATGAGAAGCAAAACTAAACAAAACGAGCCAATTAATAATTCTCTTTTTTTTAAGGACTGCAACAAAAGTAGAGAAAACATGTTCGAAAACATTTAAAGTACAATCTGATAATCATATGCGTCTGTCCAAAATCATGGTACTCTAAATCCTCGTCATACCAGTAAGCAAGGCTACGATAATCACAGAGCCCTAGACTTATGCACATATCTCTAGAATCATGGTATTTAACATTTTCGCGGTGCCGCTAGCTTGGCTGCGAAAACCTTAAATTCCCACACCCGAGAAATATATCCATAGTCAGACTATATGTCCTCACCATGCTGGCTAATGCGACTATAGAAGACAAGATTTCCATAACATAGACGACCTAGCCCATATAATTTCATCTTGCCAAAAATTAAATTAAATCAATAATGAATACTCAAAAATCAAACCAATTTATTAACGAACATCAAAATTCAAAAATGAACAAAATCTATCAAAATACAAACTCGAATGCAACAGCTATCATCAAAATTCAAAATTCGACAATCATCCATCAAAATTAATAAATACAAACTCAAATTCAACAATAATCCATTAAAATCAAATTTAACAACAGAAAATAAAGATAAAACAAATCAAGGAAAAAAGAGTTTTCAAATCGAATGTTAAATAAGATTCTCCAGGATCGTCCCAGGAATCTCTCAAGGGTCCTAACTGTGATTGAGTATCTTCAAAATATATCCTAATCCTACTGCAGGCTGTAGTGGTACTCTAGTTCGAATACCACTACACTTTTAGTCTCGACCTGCATGGGCCACCACTAAAAACGTGTCACGACCCGCGTCCTAGAGTTAGGGCACGAGAACGTAACAACGCCCAGCCTACGCCGCAGTGTCGGTGGTAGAATGCTGTCCTAGGTCACAACATCTAACAATATAAAGCTAAGCAGTTTATACTCCCCGAATGGGGGTGACATAGCAGATACAGACTCAATCACATCTAAGGTAGAGCATGATAAGGATAGATAAAACATGAAATCCAAAATAAATACAGGAGATAGAAGTCTAAGTGTCTAAGATACATGAATCCAGAAGTACATCTCAAAACTCAAATAAAAATACAGTAATCCACAAAGTAAATACAACTCCAGACAAAATGGAATAACTACCTAAACAACCTCTAATGTGTCTCCCCTAGGCTAGCAGGCACCTCCAGGCTATCTGTAAAATTTATCAACAGGTCCAGTCAGGACTGGAGCGAGCACAGTACATCTCAACAGATCATAGCAGGTTAGAAAACATATAACATGTAGTAAAGTAAGATACAGGTACTGAAGAAAAGCAGTATGTAAACATGAAGAGCTGTAATAGAAATATCTACTATACATAGAGAACTAGCAGTGACTAGTGAGTCAGAGTACAACATGAACATGTAAATAGCCTGGGATGATTCAATGAAGACACTACGGAATGATTCAATGAAGATACTACTGGTGTATTATTCATATGTCCACTTCTACTCCCCCGTACCCCCAATCAATACACAAGGATCCAGCCAGGTTATGTTATATGATTCCATGCAAGGCCCGCGAAGGGTGATACATGGATGTCCCATAAATGGGGAGTCTGGGGGTTACCCAACTGTGTAAGATTCAAGAGACTCTGTGATCATGAGGGTACATGTCACAAGTAATCAAGTGAACCAAGAGCATAGTGATACGCCATGTAAGTGAAACACACAGAACACGTAATACCCGATGCTTCCTAAGGATAACATCTCAAGAAATGATCCATATAGTACCAATCTGTGTGACCGTCGTGACAGTACAAGTAAAGTAATCTACTGCAGGAAATAATTCTAAGCAGGATATGAAATGATCAGAGAATGTACTCGCCTCGATAACCTGAACAGCTGATAAGTATAGGAGGTCCCACTGAAGCCACAAAGTCCTATTTAAAGCAACACAGGTTACAAGGTGTTCAAGTTAAATAAATGAATCCCTACAGGCAATCTATATTATTCTAGGTTCTTCTAAGTCAAATTAACTCTAGGTCAACTCCGATCAATAATCTAGTCAAACTAGGTCAAGCGTTGACTTATAGTCGACTTTGGGTCAACTGGTCAACTCTGGTCAAACAGGGTAAATCTAATCTAATATAAAGTGTACTTCGTTATTTGTACGTCGAAACTTACGGCACGCAAATCGAGATAAGAAGATTATCGGTAAGGTTGATAATCTTATTATAGTGATCCACGTATCCAACTTGTCAATTTTAGCGATATGAGATCACTGGAATTGGCTGATCTCAGTTTCGTTGTACTAATCCCGAAATACGAACATTATATGAATTAATTATTAATTAATTATAAAAAGGTTAAACTCAGAGAAATTACCAACAAACATTGTCGGACGATGAAATGAACATCGCCAACGTGTCCAGAACGGTCAAATTAGCTAGGATAGCCTACCCAACGGTCCAATTTGGACACAAGAGCAAAAAGGTAATTTCGGATCAAAACGGTGTCCGTGTCGGAGCCGTTTTGTACCGAAAAACGTGCAAGAAAACAAGTCTATAAAATATAACAAATTATATGTCCACGAAACCAGAATGATGATACGAACCCAACGGTATCTCCAGAATTGGATTCCGTTGACCCGATCTCCATTTGGCCCGTTGACCAGAACTTGGAATTCCGGTTTGCACGAAAATGCGTGTCGGAGCCAAAGTTCTCAGAACTTAGCAAACTACCTGTCAACGAGTCCAGAATGATGATACGAACTCAACGGTATCTCCAGATTTGGATTCCGATGAGCCGATCTCAAAATAACCCGTTGACCCGGATATTGGTATCCGACTTGCACCGAAATGCGTGCCAGATCCAATGTCCACCAAAACCTAGCAAATTATATGTCAACGAGTCCAGAATGACGATACGAACTCAACGGTATATCCAGAATTGGATTCCGATGAGCCGGCGTCAAAAAGTCCCGTTGAACCAGAATGTGGGACCCGCTTTGCACCGAAATGCGTGCCCGGGCCCACGTTCTCCAAATCTAATAAATTTTATATGAAAACATGCCAGAATGACGCCACAAGTCTAATGGTGGTGTCAGAAATGAAATCTGGAGTCCCGTGTTTAAAAATAGAATTTTATAAGTTGGAAATTACGAATTCGGACGGCCAACTTTGGCGTCGAATTCAACCAATCAAACAAACTCATAATGAAACGAAACTGGAGAGGTAGTAAGAGGGTTATACCAGCTTCGCACCGGAACAGGTAGCATGCCAAACGGAGCTGCGGTGGAGGAGATATAAGCTGACGAAGTTGGCCCCACGAAACTGTCCAAATTTAATACAATTTAAACGGTCAACTTGGTGGCCAGTTTTCATGTATCAAACGATAAAATTAACGGACAAAAATTGACAGAGATGAAGGTGGATATACCGAGATTGCGACGGAGTAAAGAAATCGCCGATCCAACGATCGGATGTCCGGAAAAACGTACACAAAATTGCTGCGATGGAGCGTCAAAACGAACTCGATCCCGCGCGCGCGTCACGATGAAACGTCGTTCAAAACGCACAAATCGCCTCGACGATGCGTCCCGGATGACGGTGGCCGTCAGGGGGCTGCACGTCGGAGTGGGGCGCACCCGTGTGGGGGTCGCCGGGGGCACGACGGCCGGCGCGTGGCGCGCGATCAGCGCTTCCAGCGCTGTTGCTGCCGACGCAGCTACTGTTGCTGCGGTTAGCTGCTGTTGCAGCCTTGTGCGGTGGTGCGCAGCCCAGCTAGGCACGGTGGCATGGCCATAGCGACGCTCAGGCACGGCGAGGGGCGGTGGCACGCACCACAGCGGCGATGGGGCACCGAAAATGGTGATGGTGGTGAAGGCTATGGTGTGGGTGATGATGAAGATAAAAAGGAGGGAAGTTGGAGGAGGAGAATTCGTCGTGGGGGAAGGTCGACGGTGACCAGGGGGTGGTTGGCTATGGGAGTAGGTCCGGGGGCATGGTGTGGTTGCAATGGTGGTGGTGTTAGCTTGGTGAAGGTGGTGGAGTTCGAGTGATAGGTGGAGGAGATGATGGTGAATGGTTAGGAGGAAGGAGAAGGAGAGGATGGTCGGGGGTGGCGCCATGGTCGACGGCCAGGAGAGGAGAGGTTGAGGAGGAAGGTCGGGCATGGCTTGCCAAGGCATTGCTGCTGTTGTCTTTGTTGTGTTGGTGAATATTTGTGGGGAGAAAATAAAAGAGTGGGAGTGAGATGATAACATTAATGAAGGAGAGAGAAAGATGAAAAGTTGTTATCCCATAAGAAAGTTAGGGCCGGTATATGCTGTGTGGGGGGGTTTTGAATGTGAGGGAAAAAATTAATGGTTAGGATTTAAAGAAGAAAATCAAGGGCTAGGATTAAATTAGAGGGAAATTGTCCATTCCAATGGGAATTAAACAAATGGGAATTTAACAATTATTGAAATAAGTAAACATGGTATTGAATATTATTTTTGGACACGGAAAATGAGGGTGTCCCGATGGAGGGCAACACAAAGCTGGACTGGACTTGGTGGAGCCGGATTGGATCAAAACTAGACATTGTGCAAAAATCGAATTAAAATTAGATGTTGATGATCATGTGTAAATAAGTAGCACATGGAGATTCCAATAAATGGGACACAAGTGGCGTACGGATAGTAGGCTCAAAGTGGGCCATGTCCATAGTTGGGGCGGACAGATTTTGGTCGACAGGGGACCCACAAATCAAGTTGGAAGATGAATGTGACGCCGTGGTGCGAAATAAAATTGGGTCACGTGTCAGGAAAGTTGTGCGAATCAAATGGAGCACAAAATGACGTATCTGAGTGGGACACGAAGGTCATAGGTGACGAGCGTCTCGAGTAGATCATCAATGAGGAGTTGGTTTCAAGAAACTGACTGGTCTTGCGCTCCCAAATTAAAAGTCATGGTAACGCGCTGAAAAGGATCAAGAAAAAGAGTGGAAAAAATAAATAATAATCAAATGGTCTAAATTGACCCGAAGTTCAACGAAGTAGAAAGAGCACAAGGGAACAAGTTTGGATGGGACACCATATACCGTCATGAAGGTAATCGTGTCCACTCCAAAACTCGTGAAGAAGATTTCCAGAGTTGAACATCCCTGATACTCCAAATATCAATGGCATGAAAGAGTACACTTACAGAAAATAATAGAATAAAATATTTATCAAAACCAATAAATCAGAAAAATAAAATAAAATGAAAAAAATCAACCCGAAATTCAGGGTGCTAACATCCAACTACATATCATGCGGGCCTTTGTACGAGACTCCATATTATGCATGAAGGGGAACTCGACCTCGTCGTCGATTTGCTCCAGATCGTTGGCGATTGCGATACAGTTCTCATACTGGCTTCGACCGAGCTTGGGGTGCCGGTGGCTGCGTCCAAGACCGAGCTTGGGACGATGGTTCGAAAATTCTAAGCGGGCGCTCGAGAGGACGTCCTTCGCGTTCCTTCTGCTTTGACACGGTGGGACGTATTCTTTTGTTAGCGACCGGAGGACTGCAAGACAACATACGATTATTAAATAATAAAATGAAAATAGACAACAATTAAACATCATGTTAAGAATTTCTAATGTCACCCCTAGTGCTTATATTAGGACTGTCAAGGATGTGGCAGTCCTACTGTAAAGTAGGACTGCTAGAATCCCAGTAGTCCTCTTTCACAATAGGACTGCATGGAGTCTGGCAGTCCTACTTTGCAGTAGGACTGCCACATCCCTGGCAGTCCTAATGCTGCTCGACTGTAGCAGCCGAACGTCGTGTCGTGTTCTAGGGTTTGGGTTTCAAGTAATGTGTGCGAATTATCGTGTTCGAAAAATTCATTCATGAACCCTAGAGAGATTCTAAACTTAATTTATCCAAACTTTTTATAGAATTAAGAAATATTCTAGGGTTTTGAATAAAATGTAGAAAATTGTAGAAGAAATTAGGAAAGAACATACCTAGAATCTGATGATTGTTTCGACTTGTGTGTTATCTCTTCGAATCTTGGAATGCTGTAGAAGTAATTTTGGTGGAGGAATTGGGAATGGAGTGGTGGAGGAGTGGTGGAGAAGAGAGTAGGATTTTGGGAGAGCTTTTTATTTGGTGGAGATATTTTCTTTTGGTGGAGAGACAGAGAGGAAAATAAATGGGGAGGAAATGAGGGTTTGGGGGTTGGGCTGCCCTCAAGCAACTTGTGGGCAGCCTCCCGTAAAAGTTCCACCTTCTTGGGCTGCCCCCAAGTAAGGGATACCCCCAAGTAAACTTGGTAGTGCCCTTAGAAAAAGCCTTTTCTGTTTCACCAAATTTGTCTTTGGATATTCTTTATAAATGGTGTACTAAAGAAATAGTGAAATGTGGTAATTTGATATCGGACACGTAATTAGTTGCTATAATGAGTAAGATTGATATTGTATCATGACGGCTTTATGAGGTCTTAATAGCTAACTACCGTTGATACTATGGTGTAGGTTGGACGTACCCACGCACTCATACCCGATCATGCGGGTGTGGATCGTGACACGTAGGGCCTGCAATATAGCGATCCGGTCAACTGTCTCAGAATTGGAAGAAACATGGGTCACTAGACAAGATGCTATGAGTCCAACGTTGCAAGTCTCATCACGACATGACAAGCGAGAATAAACTAATTAAGATTTTTCCAGAATCGTTGATACGATATTTTTTGACGAATATAGGCCAAATTCGTCGTGCACAAGTGGCCAATTTAAATTTTGTCAAAGTCCACACGTCAAGAAATACCATGCACGTCTTTCGATAAAAGTGGTTCGTTTGTGGGCAGTCTGGTTTACTAGGGCGATACTCGATCGGGTTATTTCTAAAAAAATTAGAAGTTCGGGTAGCCTAGTTTAACCATAGATTTTTCTACCTATTTTCCAATATAGAGTCTAAAAATTTGCAGAGTGTTAGGTGATTTGAAGTGTTCATACCTGAGCAATCGATTTTTGGATTGATCAAGTGAGCGGAGAGTTCTACTCGACCAAAGTCAGGTCTGGGCAGTTTTGGACTCTGTCAAAAATTTAATTTTTCTCTGCTCTGATCTTGATAGGCTGTTGATGATCAGGGTTGTTGACTACGGCCTGGATATGTCAGGGTAACTCGTTGATGGTTGTCGATAGTCGAGGGTCGAACGATGTCCTGGATGTGTCGGGATAACTCGTTGAAAGTTGATGATTTAGCCATTGACGGTGAGTAAATTCAAACATTGCTTGGGATTGTTGAAGTTTCGTAGTTGTTGATAGCCACAAGACTTGAGAGATTGACATTGGGAAGCAGAAATTTGGAAGTTTGGCAAGTTGAAGCCAAAATGGAGATTTGTTATAATTGGCTCAAATTGTGTCATTTATTTTATTTTATCAAATATTGAAAAGTTTGCTACACCAATTTCATCTTTTATTTGACTTGATTTGGTTAAATCCTAGAAAGGATGTAGTTGATTTCATCTTTACTATAATAAAAATATGCACCTTGGAATGGTAACAAATAAATACAACATCTCGATTTTAAGGCTTACCATGAATATATACTTGGGGCATCACTTTCATCTTTGTGAAGCATATTACAAATGAGTTATTGCCGCAACCATTAGAGGTGAGTTTTGATCTTATTTTCTATTTAATTAGTGAGTTTCTTGCGAGCCAGTTATTATAATTTTTGGATTTTGATGAGGTTTCATTAGATGTTGGATTTTGATGGGCATTTCAGCGAGTGTATTCTAAATTAATTTGGGATTTAGATATTCTCTATTTTATACTTTTGTGCCCTATAAAATTTGTAAAAAACCAACTTTAATGTCTTTTATTGCTTTAATGTTGATGTTAGTTCCTATTAACTATTAACTATTATTAGCTATTTTATTCTCTCTTTAATCCTAATAAATAATATTAACTCTATGGGTTGAAGGTTGTTTATATAATTCATATTTTGTCTTATTCAAGAAACATCTTTGAGAGTAGCAATCATATGATTTCTCATCCTCCTCTTGCTCCAGAAATCACAACCATATGATTCATACTTCTTTTTTCATTTCAATCTCTCATACTTTGGACAAGAGCTAAGTTCAGGTCATTCTTCCAGAGTTGTGTACAACAATGGGAAACCGATATCAAGGGGGTTTAACCTCTAGGAGGATTCGAGAGGAAGTCTGCACATAGATCTCGAATAATCTTCTGTTACGGTAGTTGCTTCGTACACGACTCCCCCGTAGACCGGTATTTCTAACTTTTTTTGTGTTATTAGAGAAAAATAAAGGAAAATTTTTCTACCAATAAAGGTAAATTTTATTCCAAGTAACACAGTAATCGTACAACATACAATCAAAGTGGAGACTCCCACTCATCAAGACCTCATAACATTTACATCAAATTCGATGTTATGAAGCATGCCCACCAGAGGTGTAACCAGTCCCTCGAATATCCGACGGTTTCATTCTTGCCAGACAAGCCAAACCAAAGCAGCCAGACGAACCCAGGCGGTCCGAAACCAGTCCTTCCCTCTACCTCTACTATCTAGGATCACCGTAATGATGTCCCCAGTACTCTTCCCGGAGTCACAACCTCCTAATATTCTACTTTGCTCCTTCCAGATCTGCCAAGACAGGATACACTCAAAGAAGATGTGGCTGATAGATTCTTGCTCCACACCGCACAACACACACTTGGGATCCGGGACCGGCACTCCAAAAGAACTCAACCGATCTCGAGTAAGAAGGCGACCCAATAGGAGCTTGTAAAGACAGAGCTGCATCTTCCTTGCCAAGCCCTTGCACCATACGAAATCGTAGTCAGGACTCTGAGGAAAAGTGCGCCTGATGAAATTGTAGCAACTCCTGAATTGGAACTCCCCAGTACCCGGGGACGCACCAGTCGACTCCCAAATCCATCGATCTGCAGGCAAGTCCGGATCAATGACAATATTGCTAACCATGACGATCTCTAGAGCTAAATATAAGGATTTAAGGGTTTAATCTGTTATGTTTGTTTTGATCAAATCCAATTCTCAATATGCTTTTCCATGATAAGCACACCATAGATGGTGGTGGAGTAAAAGGAGAGTTGTTTCACGAGGCATTATATCTGGCCCATACGACCTAAAAGGGAACCCCCACTATACTCTGTCCAAGAGTTGAGACCAATCCCATATATTGGCAAAGTTTTTCTTGGGAAGCCATGTCTCTTATTCGTGGTTGTGATTTATAAGCTCTTTCTTGTTCTTCTTGGTCGTATAAAATAACCTAGCTAGGTGGCCCCTCATTATGAGTGTGTGGCATAATAGATCGACAAAGTATGAGGTTTGCAAACATCAGTAACTGGCTAGGCTGCATAGACAGACACAAATATCGATATACCAATTCAGATAGGGACGCAATACATATTTGATCATGGCATTTTTAAAATTTTGGGATACAAGGTTTTTGTTCTTGTTGTTGTACCCTTGTAGCCAAGCTTTATGAGATATGAAAATAAGCTCATTTGGATTCCTTTTAATAATAATCACTACAACAGTTTTCCAAGATGTTTGCACTAGTAATATCTCCTATGATATTTGATTTGCTTGGTAGATTTATTATTTATTGTTTCTTCCTTGTGCTTAGATGTCTTTGATTTATTTGTTCCATGGCATAGTATCAAACCATGTTACTTGCTAGGTTATCAGTAGTATATATAGAATCTATAGATAGAAGAATATCATTTGCATATTTTTCAAGAATTCTAAGGAAAGCAATAGAATTTTTTTGATAATTTTCTCTTTTAACTCCAATATCATAAAATCATATCTTAATTATTGTATATAGCCAAAGTACTAACATCATGTATGATAGCTGGGCACATGAGGATGGGAGAATCTACTTCTAGCACCAAATTTATATAGAGCACTTAAGTACAAATTCATGCAAGCATTTAAACAAAATTATTGTATTATATATCTAAAATAATTATTTTACACTTCTGTTATGTAATTATTTTACATTTACTGTTTAAATTCAGAATTTTTTTCTTCACTGTATTATATATCTAGAATATATGTAGTCTTCAAATCTTGCATAATTGAAATCGGATAAAAAAGCATTATTGTGCAAGAATGAACAAGTTTGTCCATCGTTTCAGTTATATATCTTGTTAATATGCAAACTAGCAAACTAACTTCTATTTTCTTAAAGACAAAATTATTAGAAATATTTTAGCTTTTTTTAGGAAAGACGCAACATGCTAACAGCGACAATAATACAAATTTATTTGTGTACTCTCTCATTCTTAACATGATCTTTGTAATGTTCTCTCTCCAAGTCAAAAACATTAGAGATTGTGACTTATTAGGAAAGACTCAAACATGCTAAGGGTGGAGGTAATTAATACAAAAGTTCTTCGCTCTATTAATAAACTTGATGTTTGTAAATCTCATTTTCCAAATTTTTGGATATTAATGGATGTTTAGTGAGAACAATGGAATTATCTAAAAATAATATACAAAAGGATATATCTTTTGAATTGCTATTACTAAGCCAAAATCAATACTAGAAGTACAAAAGTGATCCAATTAATTAGAAAGGTAATTCTCATATTTACAAACTATATATTATAGTCTTTTTCTTATTCCTAAATTTAATTGGACAAATATATTATTGAAATCTATGAGCCAATTATCTTGGTTTATGTATACGGTTATGTATATTGTTGTATTAAAGTGATATTCTTCACGTGTTAGTTTTGCATGTTTGAACCGTAGTTAATGATATTACCACAATATTAGAATTTCTAGTTATAAATAAATCACAATATTGTTATGTCAGAATATTTAAATTATGTTAGGCAAATAATGGTTTACATATACTCTGTGACATTATATATATTTTTTGATACATTCAAACATTTAGTCAAAAGAAAATAGTTTAGTGATATTGCAAATCCCTATAAGTCTAAGTTTCTAAAGTACAGATTAATTTGGGTACAAACCAAAAGGTCCTTCTGTTAACCGGGTGTAGATAGTCCTATGGGATACGATATTTTGAAGTGTCTTCGGACTACTGTTAGCTGGAAACTAGCCTCTACAGCTCACCCAAGTTTATCAAAACTCGATAGACTAAAGATTTATTAAGATCAATTAGAAAATTTATTCAAACTATTGATCTAGAACTCTAGGATGTCATATTGAAATAATCACACATATTTCAAATGAATCTGATGACATGTAATATGATTTAGGAGTAACCTAAACATCTGTCTTAGCCAAACCAAAAACTCCTAGAGAAATCGACTATAATTGGTTTCATAGAATTTTAAGTGTTTTTTCTAAGTCAATATATGGCATATTCTTTGGATATAAAAACAATGAACATCACTAAGATCCTATGTAAGGTTTCATCTGTGGAATAACTTAGGTACTCATAAGTTGATAGGTCCATGTGACAAACTATCATAGCTAAGAGTATCAAAGAATTTGAAATGCTATATTTAAACATAGCTTGTCCTGAAGCCGAATGACTCAGATATCTTACTATGTAAATATATCAAATAGAACCAGGCCTAATTTTTGCTACAACTTTATAATGTATTAAAACTGAATAGATCAAGCATCTTATTATGTATATACATGATCTACATATTTCTGTACCTGTCATTTTTATAAATTGTACTAAAGAATTGGTAAAATACAATTTTGTATATTCTAAGATGAACATGTACCAACAGCTGCGCTTCAAGTCATTAAAAAATCTAAAAGGCAAAAATGTGGTTTTTGACTATGAAAGTCATAAAAGAACTTTACAGATCTCTTGACGAAGAGTATGTTTACTCTTGATGAAGATTTTACCTAGGATATTAATCCTATTATCATCGAGGGGGTGGGGTTAAGCCCATAAGTAAGTTACCAACAGTGGCAACCCAACCGAGTCTGACTGAAGATCCCAAGAAGCTGGTTCAATGGGTAGAAACAAGCTGGACTTTAGTGACTAATATGGAACACTGGCCCGAGACTAAATTCTCATAAACTAATGCCTAAGAGGATGTACAAAGTTGTATAATGATACCCCATCCCTACAGTGACAGTGTTCCGGTATGATATGGTTAGAATACGTTTTAACTCTTAATATGTCCATATGCAGGGTTGACACCTATCACCAGCCCTTGAGGACTTACCTATATAAGAGGTCATGAAGGCAGTGACTATGGAATAGAGCGATCCCAGACAGCTCTTATGAATAAGAAAGAAGTGCACACAAAAAAGGACACCCGATAGACCTAATAACCTTTAGCGTACTATATGCGATATTTTCTGAATCTGGGTCAAGAAGTCTGATTCAAGGCAGAGTCCATCAAGCATTTATTCGGACAAGGCAATAGTCACTAAGTGAGATTCAATGTTGTAGTCAATCTCATTTATCCATAGTATATAATTGCCCATAAATTCTTACCTCTACTCTTTTGAATATTGTTCTCTCTATTTTTCGAAACTTGGCTTTTTAGGGGATTGTTGTATGAAATTTGTAAAAAATCAAATTTCAACGTCTTTTGTTGCTTTAATGGCTGATGTTAAATCCTATTAACTATTAGCTATTATATTGGTTGTTTAATTCTAATAAATAATATTAACTCTATAGGTTGAGGGTTGTCTACATAATTCATATTTTATCTTGTTGAAGAAACAACTTTGAGAGTAGCAACCATATAATTCCTCCTCTTTTTCCTCCACAAGTCACAACCATATAGTTTATACTTCTTTTTCCATTTCAACCTCTCCTACTATTGGAAAGGGCTAAGTTCGGGTCATTTTTCCAGAATTGTGTGTAACAATGGGAAGCCGGTAGCAAAAAAGTTTTATTTCTAGGAGGATTCAAGAGAAAGTCTGCACATAGACATCGAACAATCTTTTAGGGTAGTGCTTCGTACACGACTTCCCCGTAGACCAGTATTTCCAACTCTTTTTTTGTTTCATTAGAGAAAAATGAAGGAAGATTTTTCTAACATCCACTTTGGTGAAGTTTTCTACGATGCCCTCCTCTTGGAGTAGGTCACATCGACCTTGTATCCACTTTGGTGAAGTTTTGTCCGTGCCCTTCCCTTGGAGTAGGTCACATCGACCAAACCACTTAAATTTTGTGACATTTTTGCTCGTTTCTGTGTGTTGATATTGATTTTTCCTAACATTTTTGGTGAGCCGATCCACCATCATCCATGTCACATCTTTCCAATAGGCAACCTCAATAGTCAGGCGACAAAATTCATCATAAAGCTCTCATTTTCACTTTAGGATAGATAGAGGATGCATGTATGCTAGCTTTTGATGCTCAGACTTTGGTGGCACCCCGAACATTGCTAGACTGATGCTCAGCCTTGGTTGCACACGAAACATATGAAAAATGTTGGGTTTGTAGCCTTTTGTTTTGGTTTCTAGTCCCACATCGGCTAGAAAGGAATGTGTATCTCCATATATATGAGTCTTTTCTCTTTATGGAGATGCACATGTAGTGCACATGGGTGTGTGCCATGTGGGATTAATTATTAATGGGATAAAGGCTTAATCAACAATTAAGAAGCTGTAAGCTTTTTGCTCTTAGAAATTTATTTCCATGTCGCTAAGCTCCGTAGGAGCTTAGCGACTCGGACTCGGACTCGGACTCGGGCTCGGGCTCAAGGGCTCATGAGGCGTAATGTGGCGTTTTGTTGGCGCACTTTGCACTTTCAGGAGTGGTTCTGCCACTACCCTGAAGTTCAGGCAACTGCTTGGCAACCGTCCCATGGGCTATATATGCATGTTCTCTCCTCTCTCTGAGTGCAGAAGTAATCAGAATTCCAGGGAGAAAAACTCTAAGTGTTCTTTAACACAACAGAGTAGTGAGCGTGTTCTTTAACACAAACACTAGTACTTTTTAGTACGCGTGGGTTCTGTTACTTCAACCAGAGAAAGAAGAGTAGAGCCATTGCCAGAGGAGTTCGCCGTCTTCCGAGGAGTCAGAAGAGTAGGAGTGTTCCAAGGTTTTTCGTCAACCTTGCTGGTTCCTGGAAGCTGTTCGCAGAGGGCGAATAAAGCTTTGAGCAACGGTGATCATTCACTCCAGCATTTCCATCTCTCGCCTGTCATCCTTCTGTTGCCTTCAGTAGTTCTGTCAGTATCTTCTTTTTAGAAGGCACTACTGCCAGTTTGCTACGATCACGAAAATCTCTTTAGATTATTCGTGTATTACGATATCTTTTTAGATCTCGTAATTTGCAGAATCCTTCTGGATCTCTGTTGCAAAACCTTCTTTAAGGAATTGCATTTGAAACGTTGTCTTTACAACTGTTTCAGTTTCTGTATTTTCCATCCAAAAGTGTGCCCCGGCGTTCCCGGCAATAACAATCTCAAAGCTTTATTGCTACGATGGAAAATATTAATGCTTCTCTCCTAAACACTGACTTCTGTAAGTTAGAGAAGTTTGATGGAGAGCATTATCAAGTCTGGAAGAGGAAGGTTTATCTCACTCTTCAACTCAGAGACGTGGATCACGTGCTTCTTGAAGAGGAACCTACCGTTCCAGATACTGGGTCTGCTGCCGCAATCTCTGCGGCTACTAAACTTCAGGCCAAGTGGAGAAGGGAGAATAGCATTTGCAGGTTGCTTATCCTGAGTGCTATGGAGGATTCCCTAGCAGAATCCTATTCTAAGAAGAATATCGCTAGAGACATATGGGAGTCTCTAGAAAAACTCTACGAAGAAGACAAGAACCGTAGTAAAATATTTGTGGTTGAAAAATATCACAAGTGGTTCTTTGAGGATGAAAAGTCTATGCTGCTGCAGGTAAAGGAGTTCCTGAAACTGCGACAGAAGCTGGAAGACGAGGCGATGTCCCTCCCCGACAAGTTTGTTGTTGGAGGGATTGTCTCAAAGCTCCCCGCTGGGTGGAGCAAGTTCTATGCAAACATGCATAGGAAGAAGTTGGAGATCACCCTGGAAGATCTCCTACAGGAAATCTATGTTGAGGACCAGATGCGGGCTCAACTGAAGGTGGAGACACTGTCCAAGCAATTGGCTAACGCCAACCTGGTTCAGACCAAGGAACTAAAGGGAAAGCAGGCAGCTTTCCACAGCAAGAAGAAGAACCCTGACAATCTAAAAGTCAAGGGAACTTCTATCAAGAAAAAAAAAGCCAAAGTCAGAATTGCCTTGCTTCAAGTGTGGCAAGAAGGGCCACTTTAAGAATGAGTGTAAAGCAAAGACCAAGCAATCAGAGCAAGGAGAGCCTAGTAAGGTATCTATGATCACTGACGTAATTGCTATGATTGCACAGGTTGATGCAGTAAGGACTGACTCTGACTGGTGGATAGACACTGGAGCCTCCTGTCATGTCTGCTCCAGTAAGGAGTGGTTCACCACCTATACACCTACTTCTGAAGTGGTTATGATGGCGAACCAAGCACAAGCTGAAGTGCTCGGGATCGGGACGGTGGTGTTGAAGCTGACTTCGGGGAAGTCTCTGACGCTTCAAGGCGTAAAGCATGTACCTGCTATAGCCAAGAACCTGGTCTCGGGAGGCCTACTCTGCAATGCAGGCCTCAGGATGGACATCAATGCTGGCCAGATGGTAATGTCTATCAAGGGAACATATTTCGGGAAAGCTTTTTATACCGAAGGAATGTTCAAGATTCAGCTTGTAAATCAGTCCAATGTAATTAATGTAATTAATAAAGTCACTCATTCTGCTTATACTCTTGAGTTGTGGCATAATAGGCTAGGACATGTTCATTGTAAACGAATAAACAGAATGTCTAGTCTAGGACTTATCTCCAAATGTGGGGGTAAGGTAGAGAAATGTGAAGTTTGTGCTCAAACGAAGATCACAAGAAAACCCTTTCCTCGGGTTAATCGAAGTACAGATCTTCTGGAGTTGGTTCACTCCGATATCTGTGACTTCAAACAGTTCTCTACAAAGGCCGGGATGAAGTATTTCATAACCTTCATCGATGACTTCTCAAAGTATGTGTTCGTCTACTTGCTGAAGGCTAAAGACGAAGCATTCGAGAAGTTCAAGGAGTTCAGAGTCGAAGCTGAGCGGCAGACTAGACAACAACTCAAAAGGATAAGAAGTGATCGAGGTGGGGAGTACAGGTCTCATGAATTCGCATCGTTCTGTAAGGAACATGGAATTGTCAATGAGACTACGGCTCCGTACTCTCCTCAATCAAACAGAGTAGCTGAGAGGAAGAACAGGACGTTGACAGAAATGATAAATTCAATGTTGTTGACTGCTGGCCTTCCTAAGTGCTACTGGGGAGAAGCTGCATTGACGGCCACTTTTATTCTAAATAGAGTGCCTCATGCAACTTCATACGTTACTCCTCATGAACTCTGGTTCAAGGTCAGACCTAACTTGAATGTCATTCGAGTGTGGGGGTGTCTGGCGTATGTCAAGCTTCCAGATCTAAAGATTCAGAAGCTTGGGACAAGGACTACAAAGACGATCTTCTTGGGGTATGCCGAGAAGAGTGATGCTCGGAGATTTCTTGATATTGAGTCAAATCATATCATTGAATCTCGTGATGCAGAATATTTTGAAGACAAGTTTGTAAGGCACAAGAATATTGTTCTTCCGGATGTTCCGGAGAATAATGAGGGTGCACAAGAGACTGAAGTCTTCAATGAAGATGTGGTCCAAGAAGATGTTGTTGTTGATACAACGGTTGAACCATAACAAGCTGAGCCGTCAGCTAAGCGTGTGAGGAGGCCGAAGGACTTCGGAAGTGACTTTGTCACCTATCATGTGGAAGCAGATCCGCTTACCTATGATGAGGCGATAAAGACCAGAGATGCGGTTTTCTGGAAGAAGACGATTGACAATGAAATTGATTCCATCACCTCAAATAACACTTGGGTGTTGGTTGATCTTCCTGAAGGAGCGAAACCCATCGGATGCAAATGGATCTTCAAGAAGAAGATGAAAGCAGACGAAACTATTGACAAGTTCAAGGCTAGGTTGGTAGCCAAGGGATTTTCTCAGAAGCAGGGGATTGACTATTTTGACACGTATGCTCCAGTAGCCCGGATGACCACCATCAGAATGTTGATTGCTCTCGCAGCAATACATAAGATGGTGATACATCAGATGGATGTGAATACGGCTTTCCTAAATGGCGAGCTGATCGAAGAGATTTACATGCATCAGCCAGAGGGATTTGTCATCAGGGGTCTTGAAGACAAAGTCTGCAAGTTGGTGAAATCCTTGTACGGTCTTAAACAGGCTCCCAAGATGTGGCATGAGAAATTTGACAAAGTTATAAGGTCAAATGGCTACATGGTCAGCGATACGGACAAGTGTGTTTACACGAAGTTCGCTTATAGAAGAGGTGTGATCGTTTGTCTGTACGTAGACGACATGCTTATCCTAGGTACGGATATTAGCTGTGTCACGGAGACAAAGAAATTCATCTCAAGCAAGTTCAGTATGAAGGACTTGGGGGAAGCTGATGTGATCTTAGGGATCAAGATCATCCGGACAGACACTGGACTAGCGCTGTCACAGTCTCATTATATTGAGAAAATGATCACTCGTTATGGGTATCGGGATCTTCCAGGGATCGATACGCCGTACAGGTGTGATCTGAAGCTGAAGCCTAATTCAGGAAAAAGCGTCAGGCAGCTGGAGTATACAAGCGTAATCGGGAGTTTGATGTATGATACTACTGCCACAAGGCCTGACATAGCTTTCGCCGTGGGAATGCTGAGTCATTTTACGAGCAATCCAGGTGTTGAACACTGGAAAGCTGTGAAACGGGTTATGAGATATCTCAAGAAGACTCAGACATATGCACTGTACTACAGCGGAGATCCTCCGGTAGTGGAAGGCTTCAGTGATGCCAGTTGGTGCTCAGAGGTGGAGAGCGAGAGGTCCACAGGTGGATTCATTTTCACAATGGGTGGAGCTGCTATATCGTGGAAGTCGAAGAAGCAGACTATGCTCTCGCGGTCATCCATGGAATCTGAGTTCTTTGCACTTGATACCGCAGCCGAGGAAGCAGAATGGCTTCGGGAGCTCATGTATGATCTTCCAGTGGTTGGAGCGCAAATACCGGCGAAACCGATATACTGCGACAACCAGGCGACTGCGGCGGTGGCATCAAATGATCTCTTCAACGGAAAGAAGAGGACTGTGTGGTTGAAGCACAGGGCAGTACACGATCTTATCAAGAGAGGTGTTATTGCAGTGATTGATGTTCGGAGTCAGGAGAATCTGGCGGATCCGTTCACCAAGGGCCTCAAGCGCCAGCTGGTCAATGACACAGCTTGTAAAATGGGCTTGAAGGCATTCTGATATTGGATTATTGTATTCCTACCATAAAGTTTTATGCTAATAGTTCAAAAATTTATCTACTAGGCATCTAGCTTTTGGTTCAAGGGAGGACCACTAATCGAAAGAATATCAGAAACGGTGGGTACATGTTCTATTGGGCATGGAGAGGTTACGGACCTATAACCACTGTTTTCTACTATTGTTTTCTGCAGAAAACGGTTCCTGTGGAAAGGTTGGCTTAATTGCCTTAATGAGTTCTCAAGCAGAGTGAATGCCTGGTATGCTTTACAGGAAGCATGGTAGAACAGCACTACAAGGAGTGAAACTCCATGCTACAGTGGGGTGACTCCACAATGAGGTTCCTATATGTGGGATGATGCCCAGGAATAGGATAAAGCCTCGGCTTTGCAGGCCAAGTCACAGCGGCGTAGCACCGTAAATAGGCAGTTAGCCTAATGTTGTATGTTAAATATAAAGAGGGGTGTAGTCAGCACTACAAAGAGGAGGAGTTCCTCATGTTACAGTGGCACGACACCACCATGAGGTACCCGGTTAGGGATAAAGCCTCGGCCTTGCAAGCCATGTCGTTGCGGCGTAACACCGCAAAGGAGCCTAAGGCTTCATGCTGGGTAGTTTGGCACTACAAAGAGGCAGTTGCCTCATGCTACTGTAGTATGACACTACGATGAGGTTCCCGGTACGGGGTAAGGCCTCGGCTTTAAGCCATGTCATAGCGACGTAGCACCGCAAGGGAAGCGCAAAGTGCTTCATGCCATGTCTCTTTATAATGAACTCACCTATAGTGTATGACAGAGATATCAGGCCGTCTCTTGAGGGTAAACTTGTAGACACCCAAAATTATACACTGAAACCAGGCTGGCACAGGGCCTTTAATGTGTAGCCAGAGGCACATGTAACTACATTATGTAAGTGGGAAGAATTTCAGCTATGATGCAGAATTCAAGGTTTAGTCCATTCTTGTATTTGTAGTCTGTTGTTTGACTCACGTGGAAAGATTCAAGTCTTAAGTGGCATCTATCCTAAAAGCATAATGGACAGTTACTGTGGAAAACACTCGTACTCATATATATAGAGATATGTGGGAGATTGTTGGGTTTGTAGCCTTTTGTTTTGGTTTTTAGTCCCACATCGGCTAGAAAGGAATGTGTATCTCCATATATATGAGTCTTTTCTCTTTATGGAGATGCACATGTAGTGCACATGGGTGTGTGCCATGTGGGATTAATTATTAATGGGATAAAGGCTTAATCAACAATTAAGAAGCTGTAAGCTTTTTGCTCTTGGAAATTTATTTCCATGGAGCTAAGCTCCGTAGGAGCTTAGCGACTCGGACTCGGACTCGGACTCGGGCTCGGACTCGGGCTCAAGGGCTCATGAGGCGTAATGTGGCGTTTTGTTGGCGCACTTTGCACTTAGCACGTCAGCATCATCGCTAGGCGCATAGTGCGCTTAAGTTGCGCTCGTTGCGCGAGCCACTTGCGCGACCACGTTGCGCGGCCCGTTACGCGAGCCCAGTTACGCTGGCCCAGTCACGCAGCCCAGTACGCCCAGTGTGCGCAGCGTACGCAGCGTGCGTAGAGTGCGCAGTGTGCGCAGCGTACGCAGTGTGCGTAGAGTGCGTCGTGTGCGTATGGCTGGCTGCATATTAGAGCGGGAACGGTTGCAGCAGTTGCTGCACGTTCAGGAGTGGTTCTGCCACTACCCTGAAGTTCAGGCAACTGCTTGGCAACCGCCCCGTGGGCTATATATGCAGGTTCTCTCCTCTCTCTGAGTGCAGAAGTAATCAGAATTCCAGGGAGAAAAACTCTAAGTGTTCTTTAACACAACAGAGTAGTGAGCGTGTTCTTTAACACAAACACTAGTACTTTTTAGTATGCGTGGGTTCTGTTACTTCAACCAGAGAAAGAAGAGTAGAGCCATTGCCAGAGGAGTTCGCCGTCTTCCGAGGAGTCAGAAGAGCAGGAGTGTTCCAAGGTTTTCCGTCAACCTTGCTGGTTCCTGGAAGCTGTTCGCAGAGGGCGAATAAAGCTTTGAGCAACGGTGATCATTCACCCCAGCATTTCCATCTCTCGCCTGTCATCCTTCTGTTGCCTTCAGTAGTTCTGTCAGTATCTTCTTTTTAGAAGGCACTACTGCCAGTTTGCTACGATCACGAAAATCTCTTTAGATTATTCGTGTATTACGATATCTTTTTAGATCTCGTAATTTGCAGAATCCTTCTGGATCTCTGTTGCAAAACCTTCTTTAAGGAATTGCATTTGAAACGTTGTCTTTACAACTGTTTCAGTTTCTGTATTTTCCATCGAAAAGCGTGCCCCGGCGTTCCCGTCAATAACAAAAAAATAAATCAGGCCATTTCATCACATTCCTAGTGCAGGGTATCTTCCATTTCATCCCATTCCACGAGTACTGGCAAGTATCATTGTTAATCTTTGTGCCGAATGGATATAATACACTAGCTGTGAGCCTCTCTTATAATCTCTTTCCAAACCCAAGAAGTTTCTTTTTCTGTTAATCAGCTCTCTGTTCTCAAAACTGTATGCATGATTTTTAACCTCACTGTCAGTCATACAGTAAATTCACGTTTGGTAGCAGCAATAGAAAAGAAAAAAAAAAAAAAGTACAAAGCAATGCAACTTCCACTACATGAGGCGAGGACACTATTTTTCATTTTATTTTTTCATTAATTGTAATATGATCCCATATCTATGCTGAGAATAATTACATAGAAATAGGCCAGCGCCTAAGTATCATCACCAAATCACACCACTTAATATAAGTGATTCTTGTTCTTCCCTAGGTTAGCTTAGTATAGGTTCCTCATCCAATTGTTAGGTAATAGGTATTACATTACAACCAACAAGTGATACAGGTTAATATCCTCCAAATTCTTCCTGTTCGCCTTTTGAATTTTCGTAGCCTTTGAGCAATAAAAGAGAAAATGTGTGCAGGAGCAGTATTATGCCCGCCATTTACAAGCTCAATTTCACTGCCCCCAACTGCGTTTCTTCCTTCACTTCTGACAACATCGTTACCAGAGCTCCTGCGGAGGTAGAAGCTCCTTCCTCCTACTTCGCCAATTTTCTCACTTTTGTTAAGACCTGCCATCATAATAGAACTTTTACTAACCCGACAAAGTAATGTCAATAATTCGAGTAGGTGAACTAGATTCGATCACAAGATATGTATACAGGTCACGGTACATGAAAGTAGATTACAGAATACTTTCGGTCTTGCTTGTACGTCCTGGAATTAGAGATCCCAGGTGTTATGTGCTTTTGATTAAGTGAATAAAATTTGCAGATTAACTTCCTACAGTGACTTTAAACAATTTCCTATCGTTATGTTTGATTAACTTCTCAAAGTTATAGAAATTCTCCCAAATTTTGGGATAAAGCCTTATTGTTTTTTTATTTTGTCGTGAGCATCAGAAAATATTAATCCATAAGATGATGACAGATCCCTTTACCAAGCCTATCCTTAGCTAGATATGCATTGAAGTCAATCTGATATCTTTGGGATATTGTAAAGAATATGTTGTGCTGTTTTTTATGCTCTGAACAATTTCATTTAATCTGAAAATATGAAATCATGAGCAAATACACGTGTATTGTTAAAAACTATGACATTCAGATTAGATTTGTCATTCTAATGTGAGATTGCCTCGAGTGTTAAAACAATTTCTTAATTGAGATCTTATGTAACATTATTGCACTTGTTGGTGGGGTCAATAGATACGTCCTTCATAAGTAAGGTGTTGAAGAATGAAACCACAGATATTAATATTTCCAAGAGTAGAATTAAAAGATAATAAACTGTATAGAAGAAAATACAGAATTTGAACTCATCTCAACAGAGTACAAATCCTTCCATGATCTACAAAAACACTAGTCTTAGTCTTAATTCAATCATACATGTTTACAGGTGAAGAATTCAACATTCTCCTGCTTTCTTGCCTAATGCTTGTCATAGGCATTGGAATTAACACTATCTGGCCTTCTGGATATGATCAATAATGGCTGTTCACGTTTGCTAAACTCCTGGTTTTTATCTACTTTCATTTCAATTTCATGTAATCTTTATCATGAACCATTGTTCCCTCGCATTAATTGGTTGAGGAAACATGGCCTAAGCATACTTTAGCTGTATACTGAGGATATGCGGTGGTTCTGGGTTGAGCAGAAATTTGGTTGGAAATCGAGTGTTCTGATCAGATCTAATGGTCTGGATTATTATGAAAATGGGAAGTGGTATATTACCTAATTCGATAATCTAATTTTAATATAGGTAGGTGTGAGAATTTCACACCTACCTATATTAAAATGGGAAGTGGTATATTACCTAATTAGATAATCTAATGGTCTGGATTATTATGAAAATGGGAAGTGGTATAATACCTAATTCGATAATCTAATTTTAATATAGGTAGGTGTGAGAATTTCACAAGGAGGTTGTGCAACTTTGACAAGGAATATAGAGAGAGTTTTTGGTCTCCATTTTATTAGACTTACCTGTTTTTGTATTTTCATTGTACTCTCAATTGAAGCAGTCGAAGTAGTTGAAGCAGCACGAGAAAAACTATCCGACGCATGACCTAGAATTGGCGGCGATCGTGTTTGCATTGAAACTCGGGTGGCACTATCTCTATGGTGTGGCTTGCAGAATCTATACAGATCATAAAAGCCTTAAATATTTGTTTACGCAACGAGAACTCAACTTACGGCAGCGACGTTGGCTCGAACTCATAAAAGATTACGAGCTAACGATCGAGCATACGCCGGGGAAGGGGAACGTCGTAGCCGACGTGCTGAGCAGAATGTTTATGGGATCACTGGCCCTAAATAATGAGATACAGCGAGACCTTGAAGCGATGGATATCGAACTCGGAATTGAGTATCGATATCTGCACCTAGCTCAGTTGAAGCTTGGGTCGAGCTTGCTTAGCAAAATAAAGACCGTACAAAAAGACGATTCATGTCAACCCCTCGACCAAATTTTTCGAATTTGGTGAAATTGAAATCCATTTTTATTTGTCTCTTATTTTTCTGTCATTGTCTTACATAGATAAATTGATATGATTTGTGGATTTATCAAATTTTATATGGTGAGAGGACCCACAGGGAAATATCACAAAGGACAGGGACCTTTATGAAATTGACTGAATTCAAATTTCTTTTAAACCGCAACCTCAGTTTTGAAAACGAATTCAAATCGAGTTCAGATAACTCTCAACCAAACTTCGAAACCAAATCGGATTCTTCCAAATCCATTTCAAGAGATCACCACGAGTATAAATAAGGAAGATGGTAGCCGATCCCAAACTCCCTACGAACCCTAATTCCCTGCGCCCTCCAATCTGTGAAGCTGCTGAACCAAGGGTTCAGGAAGGAAGCATCATTCGAACAGGTAATTCCTTCCTTTCGCTTGTCATACATGTGATTCTTTAATTAGTTTTGTTCATTGCAGTAGAAGTATTTGATTTAATGCCCAGAAGAAGTAGAAGAATTCATATTGATCCTTCCCATCAAGAATTGAGTTGTATAAAAAGAGGAATAAGACATGTACCTGTTTCATGAATCAGTCACCTTGAGTTGTGTGCCACGAGAGAGGGGTTTTCTCTGTGTTCCTTAAATGCTTAGGGATGGGTTTTCCTTTGCAGGACAGAACAGGGCTGCCATGAGAACCTTAGGTAATGACTTGAACCACCTGATGCCCTTTGGGTTAAGTAAGAGTTAGCAAAGACAGTACACTACCAGTACATGCTCACTAGGAGAAATCCAAATGTCTAATAGGTTTTCTTTGATCTGGTGATTCCCTGGGCACATACGGTTCCTGCTACTGCTTGCAATACGATATGGCCACCCAATATATTTGGTTAACTGAAGATCAACCGTTCCTTCTTGTCCTTGGGGTATCATCTGTGTATTCAGAGGGGTATCTCAGATATTACATCTGGGAGGGCTATGAAATAGAGTATAGGTGAATAGGGGGATACAGTTCCATAGAGAGGTAGCCCTATAGGGTGATGTACAGCCCTGGAGTGGCAGGGTGCCAGTATAGCCATGATGTTTTTCCTTGTATATACAAACCCTTGTATACATGAACCAATTCGAATTCTTGTGCATCAGTCCACATGTGATGTGCCAAGTATACCAGCCCTCTGACCTTGTTTAGGTCCTGAAACGATGTAGGTTCAGCTCCTACTCTATGCATATGGTGGTATGCACATTGAGTATCAACCAAGCCATTTGTATCATAGTGATATTAATATTTCTGATATCCCTACTCATGCCTTGTTATCAGTATAGGGTAGGTAATGATGGAAGGGAACCACTCCCCTAGTATATCAACAAATGAATGGCTTTGTACCACTGTGTTTTCAGGTGCAGAGCTGCAACTATAAAGTAAGTGTGTCTAGGGACATGGAGGGTTATCATAGAGTATCAGGAAGCAAGTATCAATATGATACTTGTAGGAACTGGGAATGGGAATCCAGTTTGAGGGGTTCCTTGTACACAGCATACTTTTTCCTGTTTATATGATCCTGACATAGGTGTTGTTTCTGTTACTGGGTTGTACCCAAGGGGTATATGGGAATACTCCTAGATGCTCAAACACTTAGCCATTAAGGAGTAGGCTCTGATTGGTGCAAGGAAACCCTTAGATAGATACATAGGAAAACTCTGATACAAGTTAATATGAGGATGCATAGAGTGGACTGATATGGGAGCTACAAGGGCAGGTTGTGTAGGTTACTCCTGGTCGAGTATCAGTTATTTAACTAGAGACTCATGAGAAGTCATGTCAAATTGGTAATTGTACAGGTTAGAGGCAGCAATGGCAAATCTGGTGCAATAAGACACAGCCTTGGACAATCCTCTTAAATACCATGGCTTCATTCTTGAGTGAGGTACTTGACATGGCAGCTGTGCTCGAGTCTCTTTAGTAGCCTTCCACATCAAACTCACCCTTTAAATGTCCTGCATAGTGTATCCACTGGTTAGTGTACAGTCCATTTTGTTTTGCTCATTGAAATTGTTAGGTGATCTGTTCAGGTACAGAGATTTCAATATCTTGTTTCATTGGTCAGTATGCATTCCATCTGAACCTCCCCTTGAAAATCCATGTATCAGTGATACTATATGTGGTCTGCATTCTTTAAAGAGTTGCCTTCCACCTATATTGCATTGTCATATACATTTGTTTGGCATTCCTTAATGTCCAGTAGAGTGTCCTGCATACCAATACATGTTCAGTTATATTATCTACTATATGGACCTGTCCACACACCTATATAGGATTAGCCTATGTTTTGGTTCAGTCAGAGTAAGTATATGTTCTGTCCATCATAATGTATAGTAGGCTTTTGGTTGTAGGTAAATCAATCCCTCTTTTATGTTTATGTTTAACCTATAGAACATTTGTTTTCAGTCCCCAAATGATTAGTTCCTGTGTGATGTTGGCCTGTACATCTCCTGGAATTTCAGGCCATCCCTGTTAGATTTAGGCATCTGTTCATTCAATAATATGTGAAGGTATCAGAGTCCATTCATCTTGTTCAGCCAAACTCATCTCCTTTGGAGACAGACCCCTCTAGTACTAAGCAGTTCCTTCCTTAATTATGTTCTGTCATCTGAGACTAACAAGTCCTGTCCATCTTAGATAGTTCATATCAATACTAAGTATCATTGTTCCTCATTTATGGTGACAATGTAGGACCCATGTTCTGTTCCTTCTCATATTACAGATCAAGATCTATATTGCTTTGTCCCTTGGACATTCTCAAGTAATTGTCCCTTAAAGTTCATCCTTGAACTTAACTTCAAAACCTCTTGACACTCCCATTGGGTGACAGTATGACAAAAAGTATAGGGATCAGAAAACAAGTTGGACTTGTAGGCAAAGTCTTTGCTTATGAGCAGACATTAATTCATAGCTCATGTACAAGTGTATGAGCTACAAGGGGGTCCCTGTATCAGCTTGGTAGTACAACAATAGTAGGGACTGCCTAGTAAAAGTTTGAGAAAAGGAGAAAACTAGATTTAGAGCATAAAGGACAAATAGAATAGGAATAAACCAATAGATAGACTTATTTGCGTAATCTCAAATTGTGTATTGATCATATCGAACTATCTAAACAGGTTAATTGAATTGGACTCAGTGCTCTGTACCGTACTCGCAGCTCAGGACCTAAGGCAAGTATACCTTGCCTTTCTATACAGCTTTATTTACATGCACTGTCTTTTATTATTTTTCCAGTTTTTCATCATATTGCTGCCAGGTATCTTTCATATCCTGTCATATATTGGTATCATTGAATTGTAGACCGTGTTCACAGTTAGCCTTGTGTCTTATTGGTCGTGCCTTGATTGAGTCGTGCCTCCGTGTCTTGAACCTTGAAGCTAACCTGCGAGTCCACGATAGGGACGAGGGTTAGTAGTTATTGGTCCACACCTGCGAGTCCACACTAGGGACGAGGGTTAGTAGTAGATGCTAGCCTGCGAGTCCACACTAGGGACGAGGGTTAGTAGTAGATGCTAGCCTGCGAGTCCACACTAGGGACGAGGGTTAGTAGTAGATGCAAACCTGCGAGTCCACGCTAGGGACGAGGGTTAGCAGTATAGCATTTACGCCTGCGAGTCCACGCTAGGGGCGAGGGTGATGTTAATCTGCGAGTCCACACTAGGGACGAGGATTAGTAGTTCAAACCTGTGAGTCCACGCTAGGGACGAGGGTTTGAGTATTCGTTTCGGTTATCCGTTGACACCTTGACATGAGTTCTATCGTCCTCGTTCAGCAGTTCATTTATGTGTAGACAGTGTATAGTTTTCGTGTTTTATTCAGTGCTCAGTTTTACTTATTTATTCTGTACTTTTCTCCATGCATAATAAACTGTTAGAAAGGCTCGTTTTTATGTATCTTGCTAGTCCTCTGAGGACCTGATGATCTCTTCAGGTTAGCCGAGTTTGAGTTAGGAGCAGACCAGAGGGTTGAGCCAGCATCAGATTGCATCACTTGCACTTGAGGTGGTCTAGATTAGCAGTTTTTTTCAGTTAGTTACTCCATGTATTCTTTTATTTTCTTCCGTCTATTAGTAGTGGATTTGTATCCACCGGACGTGACAGTGATTCTTGATATTCAGTTTATTCATTATTATTCAGTTCATGTCTTTTCATTGATCTTGACTGTGACATGATTATTGCTGTGGACGAGATATAGTTTTCCCGTGATTCTAGATTGCCGTGACTTGAGTATAGACAGCGTACTACCGCCGACACTGCGGCGTAGGCTGGACTTGGACACGTTTCGTATCCGAAAAGCGGATGCGGGTCGTGATAATTCATTCCTGAAGAAGATGTGCGAGCTGATTTCAACAGGCCGTCGAAAAGGTCTGCTTGATCCGAGATAGACTCCGTATCGCACAAAGTCGACAAAAGAGCTACGCAGATCTTCGTTGACGATCGCTAGAATTTTTGGTCAAGGACCATGTATTTTTGAAAGTAACGCCCATGCGTGGCGTGATGCGGTTCGGCATTAAAGGCAAATTGAGTCCAAGATTTGTAGGCCCTTTCGAGATTCTTGAGCGAGTTGTAATTGTTGCTTATGTTTCACAACTTCGAAAATACGTGCACGATCGAAGTCACATGGTTAGCTTTGATCAGTTGAAGCTACATGCTGACTTATCTTACTCGGAGGAGCCGACTCAAATTTGGACCATAAGGAAAAGGTATTGCAAAATCGATCGATGTCCTTGGTCCGCGTGCTTTGGCGGAACCATTCAGTTGAAGAGTCGACGTGAAAAATGGAGGCGGAGATGAAGGAGAAGTACCCTTCGTTGTTTGCCTAATTTAAGGTCAGATCCTTGTTCTTAAGTTTCGGGACGAAACTTTTTCTTAGTGGTATATTATGTAGTGCCCCGCTTCCGATAGGCGACGGACTCCGTAATATGCTTGTCTCGAGTCAGCTCGGTCGGAAACTTAGATGGTCATCTGACTCGATCGCTATGTTTGGTAAACGATAACACCTTTCGGCAACGATCAAATCGATTTGGACGAATGTTACGAGAATCGATCCAATTAATGGAACGGCTTCGGTTAGAATAACTCCTAGATGCAGCAGGCTGCGTCTCAGTGAGTGAGCTCTATATAAGAGTCCCTTCGACGGGACCGGACTGCTGTATGGTTTTCTTGGAGCTTTCGCCGCTTGGTTTTGATGAATGTATTTTTGCGTCATTTTCTGAATGCATTCTACGAATTTCGAAACGAAGGATTAAAGAAAAAATTATGACTAAGTGTTGGTATCATTGCAGGAACTTGCATAACTGAAGCTTGAACCTTGCAAAGCGCTCCGACTATCGGCACGATCGAATACTTGGTGGGTGGTTCGGCCTCTTCTTTTCTACTCTGTCCCGCAAACAAAATTCTTTTGCCTCGAACTTATTCAAATCGATGATGACAAGTTAAATGCATGCCAATCCACTAAGATCAAGAACTTAAAAAAAATGTATCAATTTAAAGTAATTTATTCTGAAAATATAAGTTTCGCACCAAAACGAGAAAGTTGAAGGTTCTAGAAAAGAGATAGACTATTTCACGTGCTGCAAAATAATATAAAATGTCGATTATGGCTTACGGTGCCTCGAAAAATTTGGTGCCTACAGGACGCTAAATCGGAAGTACGACTTTGGGAAAAATGATTCGTTGCATGAGTTGAAAAAATATGATGATGCTCAATACTGTCCACCCTATGCAACCTGTTTTATATATTAAACTGTTCACGCATTGGCATGATCATGGACAACTTGTGCACAAGTTTAATTTTCCTCGAAACGGTATCCGGGACATCGGAACTGTATCGACCTAGGGGGAACATATAAAATTGTGCTTCGACACGGGACATTACAGGACCTCCAATTGGGCTTGCAATCCAAACTGAAAGGACACATTGCAATGACATATAAAAGTCTCTCGTAGTGCATAGCATCAATGACCGCACATATAAAATAGTAGCATGCTCACCTATTGTCTTATGCAGGTATAAATATTATCTCTGTTTTATGCAGGGACGAGCAGGGACGTGGTAAGAATTAAAAAAATTGTTATGTTTCACTGTATGCTCTTACTATTTCAAATGGAAGGCTATCAATATGAACTGAATTCATTTAGTATAGAAAGAAAACTTCAATACATGCCTACCTTAATAATCAGAGTCGGTTTAGACGAGTGGGTTCGTCCCGCTCACTAGTGCATTTCCAAGTGTACTAATCCCCAATCCCACAAGTGACGAGGACTCTGGGGTGCACGTCGCTAAGCCAAAACTGAAATTCGGAGAGGCGTTTTAAAGCTCTTCCTATTCTGAAGTATTTTGAAGCCAATTCATTGAAGGCTTTCAATGTATAAAAGGACGAATGTATAGAACGACAAGTGTTAGTTCAGGCAGCTTGTCGACTGTATTTCTTTTGTTTTCAATCAATATAGCCGCAAAGGCATCCAATGTAATTAGGCCTTGCACTTCGTTGCAAGCTATGAATAAAAATTATATTTCTATCTTCCTAAACTGCGTGTTCAATTCTAATGTGATTTGTGAAATTTCAATAAAATGATCAAATGTAACGTTCTTGTCTTGTACGAGTGCAACTCCAGACTCGTACGACATCACACCTTAGCGAGAACGATCAATTCGACATAATGGGAACGGGGACGAACGGTTTGTCGAATCGGAACGTGACAAGTGACACCAGTATATCGGGAGTATATGGATGATATATCGATGACATGCCACTAAATAAACTGTCGGTATGCATGAAGGTTTAAAGTTGAGTAAAAATTGGGTTGAGATCAAGTATTTGATCAGATCCAATAGTTTCGATTATTGCGAGAATGGAAAGAGGTATATGATCTAATTCTCTAACCTAATTTTAATATACAGAGGAGCGAGAATTTCCCAAGGTTGTGCAATTTCGAGAAGGAAGAAGAAATCGGAAGAGAGTTTGCTAATCATTCCGAAGGAGATCGTTCGGAAAGACATCTGTTTGTCTTAGATTTCTCGTTTTTGGTATTTTTATTGAACTCTTAGTTGTATTCATTTTTCATTCTTTTGTGAGTTGTAGTGATCCATTGGTGGATCAGTTGGAGAAGTTGGAGGAGTCAATGTATTCCTTTATTCCACTAGCATAGTGTTTTCAGACAAACTTCGACTATATCGTGATATTTTCTCTCATTGGTTTTTCCTACAAAAATTGTTGTGTATTTGTGAATGTTTTGTGGTATTGTGTGTTTCCAGGTTTTTGCATTTAGTTCAGTCCTCGTAGGTTTTTTCCCAATAGGAAATGATATTGTTTTGCTGCGTTCTGACCTCCGTTGCCAACAAAGTGGTATCAGAGTGTAAGGTTGAATGGTGTTAGATGTTTGCCAAATTGACCGAGTAGGAAAGGTAGACGTCAAACTGGTTTGTATGGTTACCCTTAGGCCATGTTTGGTTCATGTAATCAAGACATTAGGAAAGGAAAGTCATTCATTTCCTATGTTTGGATGCTAAAGGAAATGAGCATGAAAGAAATGGATTCCCAAGACGAAGAAAAATAGGGAAGAAATGGTCCCCCACCCACCCAAGGATTCACTTTCCCCTCTAAGGATTTACTTTCCCTCCCAATTTCCTTAGCTTTTCCAAATATCGTTAAAAAAATTGTTTGCAATTGCAATTTCCCAAAGAAACAAAAAGAGCAAAGAATCAATTTCCTTTCCTTTCCGCGAACCAAATATTGATGCCTTAATGGCAAAAATTTCTTTGTGCCTAACGAGCCTTGGCTGACAGTATACCGTGGTTATAGTTCAAATGTCTGGACTCGATGTGCATCGATAGAGTATTGCACGATGTATCACTGTAGATTTGAGTTGAATATATTAGGCTCTAATGTGCCGTGGAGGCTAATCACATCGTACACACCGTATTATCTACCTATTTATGAGAGGTCGCAACCGTGATCAAACCGAGACGATAGAATAATCTTGTATTGGTTCTCGACTAGGTCTCCGTGGCCTCGGATCAATCTAATATTATGGATCATGTCACATGAATGCTAAGACGATTGTAATCATTTAGAGATCCCAACGACTGGATACCTGTGGTATAGGACCAATCTAATATTGATCATGTCACGTGAAGGCAGGAAAATCCTAATAATACATAGATCCTGACAATGAGGATTATCATAATAATACATAAGATCGCATCTTCAACTACTTCAGGTCAAATTTTGGGATAAATGCTTTCATTGTTGCTATTGCTTCTTGAACTAGTTCCCTAGGTTAGGCAACTATCCTTTGCTTGAGAAGGTCCAATCAAGAGGGAGATGGTCACTGAATTCCTTCCATAACAAACATTTTATAGAGTCTTGATCCATTTTGTTTGGGGAGTTAAAATAAGCCACTATATAGCATATCCATATAGTTATTATTTTTTATTTAGACGACCAGCTAACATTTTCTAAGGAAGACAATATCACCGAACAAACCAAACATCTCGACATTGAATAATAGGCTGGACAGACGAATATCCCGACCCATTCTCCAGTCCCTAGACATCAAACCAATCTACCATTCAAACCCCACCAATTTCGCAGGCCAATCACATCTAAATTACACAATTAAGAGAGAAATAAATTATAGACTAACTCTGCAAGCTGAAGTGGGAGTGGTGCAGCTGGAACAATCCGGCAGCAGCAGCTCCCTCCCCGTCCCAGTCCAGACGGGGGCTCCTCCCTTCCCTCGCGTAGCGGTCGACCACGACCCCGATCGCCTCTTCCACAGTCGCGCCGAGCTTGACCATGGCCCTCACTGGTCCGGGGCTCCCCTCCACCGTCACGGTCACCACCACCTTCGCTTCCTGCCAAACCAATCCCACGATCAACAAAATCGAGGAATTTATATGCGGTGTCTGTATCATGCATGTCGTGTAGTATATATAGTTCTAGACACTGCTATGTTCACATGGCAGCCTCCCATCGACCCCGGTACAGATTTTAGGGGAGTGGGCTCTGCGATAGCAGAAGGCTAATGGTTGGCTGGCAGTTGGGCTTGTGCTCACGTTCTTGGTCACAAACCGGGGACAAAATATCATTTTTCTATAGTTTTCACCTCCGAGAAGGAAGTGGTTCTTGACGGAGTGGTAGGAGGCAGGAGGGGAAGCTGCGGGGCCGAGGAGAAGTTGAGGGGATCGGAGAGACAGAGGGACCGGCGAGAATCGTCGTCTATCGACCAGGGAAGAAGCAAGAGGACGGGCTCGGAAGCAGAGCGGGGGAGGGTTCTCCCGCTAATTGACGTCCTGGAAATTCTCGTCCTTCTCATTCTTCTACGGGATGATGGCGGCGTCGCTGGCAGCTTCGGGATCGGCTTCGGGAGCCCGGTCCTTCGGCGGGCTTGCCGAGCCTTTGGGCTTGCTTCGGGCATGATGGAGAAGAAGAGGAGTGAGGAAGAGAGAGAGAGAGAGGAAAGTGGTTTGTACAGAAAGGTTCCGTTTGCTTGAGGTTGGTCGATTGGTATTTGAGGTAGCGTTGGATTTACTGAATCTCGGAAATTACGAGCACAAAACTGCCTCTTTCGTGACCACTATTGACGGTTGATACTGTCACGCCCTTGGATTTGGATCATGACAGGCGTTGTGGGCGTTACGGGTGACGAGAAGGAGTGGATTTCGGAAAAGGGAGGGAGAGGTTACAGGGGATCATTTCTTTAGATCATGGCCGGTCACGGTCGGTGACATGATGTTTTAATGGGTATTGTTAATTTCGATTTCGGTGCACCTCCATCTTTATTAAATAGGGATTTTTTTGACTTTCATCCCACTTATTAATATGACTTTGTACTTACATCTCACTTTTTATTTTTTTAGACTCACATCCTACTTTTCGTCACTAAAAATATTTTTCGTTACAAAACAAATACTTTTTGTGACAAAATGAATATTTTTTGTGACGAAAAGTGGGATGTAAGTCTAAAAAAATTAAAAAGAGGGATGTAAGTACAAATTCATATTAACAAGTGGGATGAAAGTCAAAAAATCCCTTTTTTTACGTTATTTGGTAAAAAAAAAACTATTTAGGAAAGAAAAATAAAATATAACAATGTTCCAATAATATTTTTACCTTTTAAAATAAAAATAATATTATAAAAAATAACATTAATGGTAAAATAAGCAATGACACATGGTTACTTTTGTCATAACTTTTGAAATAAATATTGGAAAAGGAGGAGAAAAAATCAATCCCATCGATCTTGAGTGGAACTACCAAACAAAAAAAGGAACAACTTTTCTTTCTTAGTTCCTTAAATTCGTGAACCAAACGAGACCTGGAGGTATCAAAACTTGATACCCTCTATGTATGACAGATGAGGCCCCTCAAAAAAAAAAAATATATATATATATATATATATATATATATATATATATATATATATATATATATATATATATATTGAAGAAAGGGTACTTCAATTGATAAAAGAATAAGTAGTTACAAGGGTCATGATACATAGCGACTCAACTTCTGAAATTTAATTCACTACTCTCCCATACTATCTATATCAGTAGAAATATTATTAATAATTCCTCTGATAGACAAAGTATGATTTTCGAATATCCGTCTGTTCCTTTCTCTCCAAATGTGCCAAACTGTTGCTAGAAGCCATTTGCGAGCCCGAATAAACTCACTATTCCTGAGAGTCTTCAGATCCAGAATCCCTTCGATAATTCCAGTTAGCTCCGGTGTGTTCACACCCTGTACTCCTGCTTCCAGCAAGCATAGCCTCCATATTTCTCCCGATACCGGACATTCGAAGAATAAATGGTTCCTCGTCTCGATCCCACTGCCACATAAAACGCAGGTTAAATTCTGAATTTGAATTCTCATGCGATTCATTCTCGATTTCGTGAGAAGTCGATCCCGCACTGCTTTATAGAGGCACAACTTCATTTTCGTGGCTACCTTCTTAGCCCAAACCACCTCCGCCCATGCGACGGAAGAGTGCCGAGGACGAACAGCGTCGTAGACTTCCTTAGATATGAATCCACCTCCTGAATTACCCGTCCATTCCCATCTGTCCTCACCGCCCTCCACTTCAATTGTAATGCTGGATATCTCATCCGCGTGAGTGTGGAGGATGGCCCGGTTACTTAAGACCCATTCTCCTCCCTGAATCAGCACAGCAAGGCTTTCATCCGCGCCACCGATTTCAAACACCGGCCATCCCATAATATCAATAAGGATCTGATGGTTTAACCAGGGATCAAACCATAGGTTGGTCGAACGGCCATCATGAATGATACGACGAATCTTAGTCTTCAGAGAGCTCCGAAGTCGGAGAATATTTTTGAATGTTACAGAATAATTATTGTCAATTGTTTGTACCCAAAATTTTTTGTCTTTTAAAAACCTGTTCCGAGACCATTGCGCCCATAGCGAATTACCTTCAAGAAATCTCCACGCTAGCTTATGGAAGGCGACCTCGCGAAGCGTACGTAAAGACCGTAGACCTACTCCTCCTTCCTCTCTCGGCCGTGTCAGCTCTTCCCAGCTAATAGTGTGTAACCCGCCTCTCCATACAAAATTTGCGCATAGTTTCTCAATTTTCTGTATGGTCTTATCTGGAATGTATATTGCTTGCATCCAATAATTGGCTATCGCATATATTACTGATCGGATAAGCTCGATCCTTCCTCCAAAGGATAACAACTGTGCTTGCCAACCCTCGAGTTTTGTGTGAATGTATTGAATCAGTCCCTGGCATTCCGTATCCCGCACATAATTAACAAAGAGCGGTATGCCCAGATATCTAACCGGCAACTGCCCCTCCTCAATTTGTAACATATGAGACCATTTATCTTTTTCAGGACAGTCTCGGTTAAGAAAGAGTTGGCTCTTTTCTTTGTTGAGTGACAATCCTGACATTGCAGCAAACTCTTCAAAAATATTGTTCAGAGTGGTGATGGATCGCTCTGAAGGCTCAATAAATACCAGAAGGTCGTCCGCATAAATAAGATGAGATATAGACGGCTGAACTCGCTTGAGAATAGGCACTATTTGTTTTGTATGCACTGCACGTGCCATCTGGCAAGTGAAAAACTCCATGACAATCGTAAACAAGTATGGAGAGAGCGGATCTCCTTGTCTGATGCCTCTCGTACTAGCAAAGTATCGCATGGTTGTCCTTTAATAAGAATCGAAAACGTCAGAGTTGAGATGCATTCTCCGATCCGGTCCACCCACCATTCGTCAAAGCCCATGCTACGCATCATATGGCACACAAACTTCCTGTTCACCATATCATACGCTTTCCATAAGTCGAGTTTAATACAGCCTCTCCTTCCTCCTCGCTTGTTGAAGCCGCAAACTAACTCATGCGTAAGCAAACAATTTTCCGAAATGGATCTTCCTTTTATGAAAGCCGATTGATTCTCCGAAATCAGACCCTGCATAAGCTCCTGCATCCTATTACACATGACATGAGTAATGATTTTATAGAGGAAGTTACAACAAGAAATAGGCCTGAAGTCTGTTAGCTCCGTCGCGTCCTCCTTTTTTGGAATAAGAGTGAGAAAGGTGTGGTTTAATTCTCTCACTAATCTTCCATTTTCAAAGAAGTCTTGCACTACTTCTAACACTTGGTTCTTCAGTGCGTCCCAATGATGTTTGTAGAAGCTGGCATTAAATCCATCCGGTCCAGGGGATTTAGTGGGATCTGCTTGTTTGATAATAGCCTCCACTTCCTCCATCGATACTACTCTCCTCAGTAACCGGTTTCCTTCTTCCGAAACTAATCGTTTACTTGTAATAGCAGGGAAATTCTCCAAGTAATCAGTTTGGTTATATAAGGAAGAATAATACCTGACAGCTTCCTCTCTCATGCTTTGGTCATCGGTGGTCGGGACTTCGTGGTTATCCAATATTGGACCCATAGTATTTCTATGTTGGCGAGCCTTGATGGTAGAATGAAAGAATTTAGAACACCGATCTCCGTCTCTGAGCCAAGAGTACTTTGCCTGTTGTTGAAGTCCCAATTCCTCGTAAAATCTGCCTTTGCGAACCTCCTCTTGTAGCTTCAGCCCCTTGTCGACGAGCTGGACATCCATCGGATTGGATTGGATGAGGCCCTGAGTTTCGTGAAGCTCCTTCTCCAGGGACTCAAGGCTAACGTGTGGGCGGTCTCTGTTCCAGGTCTTGATGGCCTTCTTGATTAGCTTCAAACGTTGTATAAGGCAGAACTGTACATTTCCTATGAATACTTTGCCTAATCCCGGAGCAGTAGCTTCCTTGTAACCAGGAATAAGAGGCCAAGCATTGTGATATCGAAACGGACGACGGCTGCTTGGAAGAGATGCCTGGAGCCGAATAAGTAGAGGCGAGTAGTCACTCGTCCCACTCGGCAAACCCTCCACCTTCACGTCGAGGAATAACTCCAACCACTTGTTGTTGCATATAGCTCTATCAAGTTGGCACATAACCCGGTTAATGGTTGAGTTGTTACTCCATGTCTAGATGTGACCCACCCGAGACATGTAAGTTAAGCCCGACGCTAGGAGACAATCTTGGAAGTCCGCGAGAATGGCCGCCGGGACTTGACGACCCCCCAGTTTTTTCGCCTCCGTCATCATGGCATTGAAGTCTCCTCCTATAATGAGCGGTATATTATCAGGAACGCGACCTGCAATCATGATGAGGTCCTTCCAGAGCTGGAATCGTCTTCGTCGGTCGTTATGACCATACACCACTCCTACCATGATGCGAAGTCCCCCTTTATTAAGGAGGTCCACCACCACCAGCTGATCCGATAAGAAAATCACTTGACCCGTCCAGACGCGGGTATCCCACAACATCCAAATCCGGGCCACCCCACTAACAGTAGTGTTGTGAACCGCTTGCCATTGCGCCGGAGTTCGGCTGTCCAGTCTATTGCTAGACTTTATTTTGCTCTCTAGGATGGATACAATAGAAGTTCTCATACTCCTCATAAGTTTAGTAATCTCCCTCCAGCGTCCTATAGAATTGCACCGTCGGACGTTCCATGTAAGTATAGTCATGGATATTATAGGTTTGCGTTGTCCGTTATCCTCTTCCCACTCTCCCTCGGACAATTAAGGGGAGTAGAGTTCTGAGATACCCTTCCTCTCTCATCTGCTGACGTGCCGGAGCTGCTAGCGTCCTCCCCTAACCACCGGGGCCACTCCGGATTTGCTATGATCATTTCCCTGTTCATGCTTCGATCTTCCTCCCTGTTGGTAGCCTCCTCACTGATATTTGATGATTCTGGAATTTCTATCCTGGCTGCTTTTCTATTTTCTCTCGGCAAAATTTCTACTTCCGTCTTCGCCACATCCTCCAACCCTGCCTGTTGTGCTGTGTCTTGAGGCCCAGCTAGAACCATAGCAAGGCATCCCAGTTGAGGATGGGCGTTGCTAGCCTCTGGTACTGGTCTCTTCCCGAGAACTGATGTTAGTTCCATCGGGTCGACACTTTGTTGCACCACGCCCTTTGGTTCTCCTATTGTTCTGTCTTGAGCTTCGTCCTGAGTTGTGGTCTGCATCCGAACATCAGACGGTTGTTCCTCTCCCACCGTTTCATGTTCATTAGATGTATCCAGGTCACGTATATCTCCCCCTGTTTCAAATTCCTCCTTGCATTGAACACGAGTATGCCCGAAGCAGTTACATTTCAGGCATGAAGGCGGTACCCATTCATAATCAATGTCTTGAACACTCCAGTCTCCGTTTGGTAGTTTGATGTCAATCATCCTCGGCAAGTTGTCACCCGCATTTATTTCCACAAAGACTCTTGCATAGGACAATCTCATTCTCCTGGCTGTCGGAATATCTGTACGTAATGGCTTCCCTACCATACTGGCCAGCTTCATTATTGAGGGAATACTCCATAGTTGCGGGGATAGCCACGGCAGACGTATCCATATGGGGACTTTGGTCAGCCTGTCCCTCTCAAAATTCAACTCCGGATGCCAACGCTTGAGCACTACCAACCTACCATCGAACGTCCATGGTCTGCCCTCCAGTATGCGCTCCAAATCCTCTGCTAGATCAAATTTGACGAAATAGAATCCGTTCTCACGTGAGAAGAATTCCATATTTTCTTTGGGTCTCCAAACTCTATGTGCAAAAGCCCGGATCTGCCCATAGAACGGTCGATCCTCCATTACGTATAAAATCAGGGTATTCTTCCAGTACTCTTTAGTCTCCTGGATATCATCCGTTGTGATTTCAACAACTTTTTTGCCGTTCATCACGCTGGGTTCAATATACTGTAGTTCGACCTCTTCATGAATTGTTGCTGGTTTACATACCTCTGCCCATGAGATCGGTTTAGATCGCAGCTCCTCCATAATGATAGTATTTGGTCGGTTGATCCGCTTCGGAGGAGTCAGCTGAACTTGGCTTCTCGTCTCCTTCTCATTTCCCGTGTTAGGTGTCTGCTTTCCTCGCACCCTGCGTTTGTCCTCCTGGTCACGGTTAATAGGCGCTGGCCTGTTCCCTCTGCGATTTCGTTGCATCCTATTTCTGCTATTTACGTCTTCCATCCGATTCCCGATTTCCCGCATCATCGGAGGCTTAAACCTGCGTCTGCGCTCCACCGTAGTCCAGCCTCCCGCCATCTCCTGAACCGCCTCCTCCGCCACCGCATCCTCTCCTAGGCCATCTGCGCTAGGATCCCCCGTCTGCGAGTCATTGCCTACATTCGCGTCTCCTTTGTCGCGAATAAGCCCTAACCCTAGCGCCGCTTGCTGCATCTCAGAAATATATATATATATATATATATATATATATATATATATATATATATATATATATATATATATATATGTGTGTGTGTGTGTGTGTGTGTGTGTGCGCGCGCGCGCGCGCGTGCGCACGTGTACACGTTTTACAAAGCAGGAGGGGCCCACCTGTCATACATAGGATATCAAAAACTTTGATATCCTTACTGTATCAAAATTTTTTTCGATAACATTGTGTCTGGCCCACATTTCATGAAAATATTGTGTTAGAAGGAAAGAATCTGCTTAAAAGTATATAATCGTCCTCTGATTTCATTGTAGTTAGTTATAATAAATTATATATATATATATATATATATATATATATATATATATATATATATATATATATATATATATATATATATATATATATATATATATATATATTTTGGAGAGAAGATGGTATGTTTATTAAATATTTCTATCTATTTTTTTCGGTATTTGAAAATGTCAGAAAAAAATTTAGGAGGTAAGTGAATTCTTAGTGCGGAAAAGTAAATCCTTGGTTGGGTGGAAAGACAATCCCCCTCCCCCATTTTTCTTTTCTTTGGCAATCATTTTTCTTTTTTTATTTTTTTCGTGCATCCAAACATAGAAAATGAATTTCCTTTCTCAAGGTTATGATTCCATAAACAAAACGTCCTCAATGGATTGAATTAAAACAAAATTCTATCTCGCTCTTCGTTCTCTTCATCTATATAGTTTATGAAAATCTTTTTAGTCTTTTAGACTAAAATACATTATTGGCACGATGTTTTACTATGTTCTACGCATAACAAACCTGACATTTACCTTCAACAACAACAATTTTTCGTCATGGTAAATAAAGTTTTTTGGAAACTAACGTGGCTCACTATGGCAGCAATGTTGTTTCTCGCGACACAAAAAGTTTTGGCTTAATTGTACTTTGATACCCTCAACTATTCCGCTTTTTCAAGTTGATACCTCAACTATTTTTTTTTAACTTGATACCCTAAATTTTTTTTGGACAATAATGTCCTTACCCAAAAATTAAAACTACCACTCAACCCCTCTCCCCTCCCCTCCTCCAGCCCCCCCCTTCCGGCCACCACTCCCGCCCCCGCCCCTCTCCCCGCCGCCCCGTTCGCACCCTCCACCCCTCCCCCACCCCCCGCCCCTCCCGCCCCACCCTCCCCCTCCGCCTCCGCTCCCCTCCACCCTCCGGCGACCAGCACCCCTCCTCATGCTCCCTCCCCTCCCTCTTCCGCTGTCCTCCTTTTCCGACTCCACCATCGTCGGATAGGGAGGAGGGGGGGTCGCCGCCGCAGGAGGGGGGGAGGTGGTCGCCGGAGAGGGAAGGGAGGGAGGTGGTCGCCGAAGTGGGGGAGGGGAGAAGGGGAGAGGGAAGGGATAAGGGCATTTTGGAGATTTTTAAAAATTTAGATATCAAGTTGAAAAAAAAAATAATAGTTGAGGTATTAAGTTGTTGAGTAAAAAAGTTTATGGTATCAACTTGAAAAAGCGAAATAATTGAGGGTATTAAAGTACAATTTAGCCAAAAGTTTTTCAAGAACTAATGTGTCACTCTACGAAAGCAAAATTGTTCCTCGTAGAACACAAAGTTCCTCAAGAGCTAACATAATTCCTTGCAAATTAGCCAAAAGCTTCTTGGAACCATTATTGCACTATACGACATTCAGCTTATTCCTCGCAGAACCAGTCACACATATTATTATCAACCTCATTCTTCTAGCAATTTCGATTGTTCTCTTTATTTTCTCTTTAGTACAATGGATTTTTATGCTACCACGATGTGGAGTAGCATCGTGCTCAGGGGGAGCTCAACTGAACCATGACATCTCGACTTAGAAGTTTTCCAAAAGATAATGATGTAGAAGACTCAGGAGTGCAATGGTCGCGAACATTTGGAAGAAGCAAACGTCGCAAAATATTTGTAAGAAGAAAACTCCATAGAATAGAGCAACTCTGCAGGATAGAGCTTCATTATGGAATATAATAGCTCCGCAGAATAGAATTGTCACAAAAACATGATTTTTCTAACACATGATTTCAGGGCCGGCCCTGGGGTAAGCCAGACAAGCCTTGGGGCTTGGGCAACCCCCCTCTGCGAGGGCAACCCCCTAGGTTGAGCATGATCCCACCAAAGGTTAGGGTCATGGATGACCACTAAGGACTAGTTCACAATAAGGGTCAAAGGGCTACCAAAATTAGTTCCAGGATAGGGCAACCCAATCCTCCGGGCCGGCCCTGCATGATTTCTTTAAATCCTACGGTTCTTTACTGTTACAATTTTGTAACAGTAAAAAATCGTTGGAAACTGAAAAAAAATTGTTAGTATAAATACCAATAAATAAAATTTAAAACTTATAACACATGATATTTTTTGGCAACAATTATAAGCATTACGAAATTACAAAAAGTAAATAAAAATTAAAACTCGTGTCACGTGCATTTTAGCTGACATTTCTAAGAGGCGTTTGGTAAGCTGTATTTTTTATTCCTGCAAAATTTAGGGTGAAAATCTTACCATGTTTGCTTGAGCTATAAAAAATTTATTCGTGAAAATTAGAAGTACCCGAATAAATAGTTTATCCATAAATATGGGAATCATATCCCTTAAGAATATGTGGGTATTATGAGTGAGCGTCGGTATAATCGGTCAGTATTTGGTCAAACTTTTCGGTATTTTTAAAATCGGTATTTAAAAAATAATACCAATATCGTACCATTTATAATCGATTTTTCGGTTTCGGTTAAATCGGTATTTGGTCGGTTTTAGTTCGGTATCGGTATTTTGCCAATTAATATTTGATCAATCAACACACTTAATATTGTAGAACCTCTTAACCTATAATATATATATTTTTATTTTTTTGGAAGCATTATATTTTAAACCAAGCCTATACCAACCAAACAATTAATCAAAATTATTAGAACAATATGTAACAAGTCGCAAACACCTAAAAATTAGCTTAAAAGATCAAATGCGGTCACTAAATTTAATCTTTAATATAATTTTAAGTAACCAAAATTCACTTCAAAATTCTATGAGAACACAAAAATATAAGCTCAAAAGATCAAAAACTCAATTCTTAGCATTCTTAACATAACTTCAAGTCCACTAAATTCTAAATTCTAAGAAATTGATTAAAACAAAGTTGAAAATGAGTAATATAAAATTAATTTTATATATATATATATATATATATATATATATATATATATATATATATATATATATATGAAAATATATATATATATGATCGGTTCGGTTCGATATTTTCGGTAGTATTACACTCAAACCGCTATCATTACCACTATACCATTGTTTGTAAAAACAAAACTTTTGTTTGTAAAAACAACCATATTTTAGTCGGTTCGGCTATTCGGTATCGGTACATAATTTCGGTTCGATTTTTCGGAATATTTTTAATCGGTAATCAGTCGATTTTTCGGTATCGGTCGGTATTTGCTCACCTCTAGTGGGTATATACTTTTTGCCCGAGCAAAAAAAATTGCTTAAATTTTAAAAATTGCTTAAATTTTCTTTTCTTTTTGATCATTTTTAACGTAATTTTTAATTTTTATTATTTTTTTTCATTTTTATCGTTTTTTTGCCCTTATTTTATTATTTTTGTCATTTTTTGTCGTTTTTTATCGTTTTGTGTCGTTTTTGTCCCTTTTTGTCGTCTTTTGTCCTTTTTGTCATTTTGTAGTGGTTTTTTTTTGTCATTTTTGGGACCTTTTGTCGTCGTTTGTCATTTTTGTTCTTTACGTCGCTTTTTGATTTTTTTTTAAATCTTTTTATCGTTTTTTGTTGTTTTTTGTCGTTTTTGTCGCTTTTTTTTTATCACTTTTGTTGTTTTTTGTCGTTTTCGGTCATCTTTTAGTTTTGTCATTTTTCGTCATTTTTTGTTTTTTTTCCCTTTTTATGTTTTTTCTTTTCTTTTTTTCTTTTTGCCACTTTTATTTTTTTGGTCGTTTTTTTGTCGTTTTGGTCCTTTTTGGATTTTTTTGGTCATTTTATTTGATTTTTTGTTTTTTTTTTGTTTGTGTCGTTTTTTTTTTTGTTTTTTGTCGTTTTTACTTTTTTTCCTTCTCGACGTTATTTCGTTTTTGGGGGTTTTTAATCTTTTTTAATCAACTTTTTTAGGGAATATTCATATAGTCGCCAAACATGGGAATGCAATTTTTCGAAAAATTTAATTACTTGGAATTGATTTCTGGGAATATAGAATTTTTTACTATATAGTATTCCGCATACCAAATGCCCCTAAGTGTTACATTTGAAATCCTCATTTCTCTTCCCAAGCTACTTCGAGCTCTCCCATCTTCTTCCCGTTCATTCTCATCCGTCTCCTCCAATCTCCTCATGCTTGTTGAAGGGCACTTCCCCAATGTCACGCCCCGCTCCCGTAGGAGCGATCGTCCTCGCTAAGGCGTGATGCCGCACGGGCCTAGGTTGCGTCCGTGCAAGGCTAAGTCCGGAAACGGTCGATTCGAGCTAGGTCACGGAGTCGCACAGAGTGTCCTCATTTGCAGCGGAAAGTAAATGAACACAAGTTGAAGCGAATTCAAACTCTTTATTGATATTTGTTAGAGATTATATTTGTAACTAATGTAAATCTGGCCCATTAGCCCAATCATGTAGACACTATATATATTGTAACCAGCCCCCATCAATAAGAACAAGGCATTATTATTTTCTACATGGTATCAGAGCCTCCAGAAAAACCCTAGCTGTCATATTCTCCATCCTCGTTGCGGCCGATCCTGCCGTCGACGCCCGCTCCCGCGCCGACAGCGCCTGATGCCGACACCCCGCGCCTGACCGATCCGGTGCCGACCGGGGTCGACGCCCCCCTCCTGCGCCTGACGCCTGCTCCCGCGCCTGACGTCGGTCGCGCTTGACGCCCGCTGACCGCGGCAGAACCGCCGCCAACCTCTACGCGCCAGATCCGGTGCCCCTGACCGCGGCCGATTCGCCGTCGACCCCGTCCATCAGCGGCCGATTCGTCGGAGTTGTACAAAATTTTGTACACCCGACCTCTACGCGCCAGATCCGGCGCCCCTGACCGCGGCCGATTCGCCGCCGACCCCGTCCATCAGCGGCCGATTCGTCGGAGTTGTACAAAATTTTGTACACCCGACATCCGCGATGGCAGATGATGCTGCGTCCAGCTACTCCATCGCGACTGGCGGTGGCGGTGCACACAACCCAAATTATCCTAATCCGAAGGATCCATATTTTTTGAGTTCTGCTGATCAACCAGGAAATATCATTACTCCTATTGTTTTTTGTGGACCGAACTATGCTGAGTGGTCTCGGTCGATACGTCTCTCCCTGATCTCTAGGCGAAAGATCACTTTTCTGGAAGGTACTGAAATCAAACCTGTTAATAATGCTAGTAAATTGCTTGATTCGAGATGTGTGCAAGCGCTGTTGGTTCAATGGGTTCTTAATACCATTGATCCGTCTCTGAAGAAATCTTTGCCGTACTTTGAGGAGGTTTATCCATTGTGGAACTTGTTGGAGAAAAGATTTGTTGTTAGCAATGGCACTCGGAAGCAACAAATTAAGGTGGCTTTGGCTGAGTGTAAACAGACGGCTTCGATGTCTGTGGAAACCTACTTTGGAAATTTGTAGTCTTTGTAGGATGAACAAGCTGCTTATTTTCCATTGCCTTCTTGTACCTGTGGTGAACTTGCTGCAAAGCTACAGGCTATGAGGGATGAAGACCACTTTCAGGACTTTATGTATGGGTTGAATACTGAGTTGTATGGTCATACCCGATCTAATCTTCTGGCTCAAGATCCTCAGCCAAGTTTAGATCGGGCATACCAGGCAGTCCGTGAGGAGGAGGATATGCGAAAATCTCATGTCCAATCCGCTACTAAGGAGGTGTTGGCGCTGACTATTAAGACTTCACCTCGTCTTTCTACTACTTCTAATAGTAGAACCTCAGATTCCAGGGACAAATCAGGTATGATCTGTACTCATTGCAAGAAAACAGGTCATGATGTTACAACTTGCTTTTCCAAGATTGGCTATCCAGAGTGGTGGAAGACTCGTCCTCGGCGTGATGGCGGACGTGGTGCTGGCGGTGGCAGAGGCCCGGCACCACAGCAGAGACGTGATGGGGGACGCGGTACTGGTGGCGCAGGGGTTGTTCATCATGTCACCGCTGCCGGTCATGGTGTCCCTGCTGGTCTTGCTGGAAGTTCGACAGATATGATGCATGGAGGGTATCCTTCACCACTCTCAGGTGAACAATGGCAGAAACTGATGAGCTTGCTGGGTAACGACAATCCTTCCAACCCTGGTTCTTCAAACTCTGATCGTCTGATGGATAAGAATTCTTCTGTCACTTGGATATTCGATATTGGGGCTACTCTTCATGCGACATGTTCTCGTGACTGTTAGTTGATTGCTTTGAGGGCCCTGTCTGTCCTGTGACTTTGCCTGATGGGAGCACTATTGAGGCTATTCTGAGAGGCAAAGTATTTTTGACTACTTCATTGGTGTTGACGAATGTTCTTTATGTTCCGATATTTACTTGCAATTTGATCTCTGTCTCACAATTGATTGGTGCCAGAAATTGTGATATGTTATTTACTCCTGATTTGTGTTTTGTTCAGGACCGAAGTACGAGGATGGTGATTGGAGCAGGTGAACAAAGGGGTGGACTTTACTTCTTGGGGGATGTTCCAGCTTCTTTGGCTTCAGTGATCCTGGCATGCAAAGAGAGTGATTCCGAGGTTTGACATAGTAGACTGGGACATCCTTCAGATAAAGTAATGCAGACTTTACCTTTTCTCTCTGGTAGTAGTATGTTTTGTCATAAGGCTTGTGATATTTGTCATCAAGCTAAACAGACTCGTGATGCCTTTCCTGATAGTAGTAGTCGTGCTTTGAGATGCTTTGAACTTATACACTGTGATCTGTGGGACCATATCGTGTTCTGTCTTCTAATGGGGCACGATATTTTTTGACTTTGGTGGATGATTTTTCTAGAGCTGTTTGGGTTATTTTATTGAAGGATAAGTGTGCTATTTATTCTATCTTTCTTAAATTTATTGCTATGGTAAAGCGTTAGTTTGGGGCTGATATCCGTCGTGTGCGGAGTGACAATGGCACTGAATTTAATTGTTTACGAGATTATTTTTTATCTCAAGGTATATTGTTCCAAACATCTTGTGTTGGGACACCTCAACAGAATGGAAGGGTGGAACGAAAACATCGACATATTTTAAATGTAGCCAGGGCATTGAGATTTTAGGGTTCTCTTTCTGTGAATTTTTTGGGGGAATGTATTCTGGGTGCATGTTATTTGATCAATAGAACACCTTCTAGTATCTTGCATTTAAGTCACCTTATGAAGTTTTATATGGTTCGGCTCCTTCGTATGATCATCTACGTATTTTTGGTTGTCTGTGCTATGCGTATGATTTGAAATCCCGACATGATAAATTTGCTAGCAGGAGTAGAAAATGTATCTTTGTTGGGTATCCACTTGATAAAAAGGGATAGAAACTGTATGATTTGGAGACTGGTGAATTTTTTGTGTCCCGTGATGTTACTTTTTATTAAAAAGAATTTCCTGGGTGTGGCTCTGCTAGCGAGATGTCTTCTGCGACACGTCATACATCTGTTGAGGTGCCGGAGACGATATAGAGGCTTTTGGAATGATGCCGTCTACGGTTGTTGAGGCCGAAGTGGTTGCTGGCGGCTCGGTACCAGAGTAACGAGGATACACAGGTAGCTGCAGAAGTATTGACAGGAGAGTCTGCTGGGGGTAATGCAGATACTACTTATGATACAGGAGATACAGTCTTGCCAGAGGGGCCCGACGAGGTAGTGTTGGGAAGAGGAATGAGAAAGAAATCACAGCTAGTACGATTACATGATTTTGTGACGAATGCTGTTCGAAGTAAAAGTCCCCCCTTCACCACAGTTCATCTGTTCCCGTCACTTCCTCAGGTACTTCGTATCCTCTACACAATTTCTAAGTTATGACATATTTACTGCTGGACACAGAGATTTTTTGCAGCTATCACTGCAGGCGTTGAGCCTACTTCATATCGCCAGGCCTCGCGAGATTCAGGCTGGCGTACGGCTATGCAAACGGAAATATAGGCTCTGGAAGATAGTGGGACATGGAGTCTTGTCGATTTGCCTCTTGGAAAGAAAGCATTGGGAAGTAGATGGGTGTACAAAATAAAGTACAACTTCGACGGCAGTGTTGAACGCTTAAAGGCACAGCTGGTTGTGCTCGGTAATCATCAGGTTGAGGGGATCGACTATTCAGAGACATTTACCCCGGTAGCTAAGATGCCTACAGTTAGGGCGTTCTTAGCTGTTGCAGCTGTAAGAGGCTGGACTTTGCACCAGATGGATGTGCACAATACTTTTCTTCATGGAGATCTGACAGAAGAAGTGTATATGAAGTTGCCGCCAGGTTTTTTGCATAGTAAACCCAACAAAGTATGTCGCCTGTATAAGTCTCTATATGGATTGAAACAGGCACCACGTTGTTGGTTTGCTAAGCTTGCCGCTTCTCTGATATCCTATGGATTTATTCAATCTTATTCCGATTATTCCCTTTTCTCTCTTTTTAAAGAGAAGGTAGAGTTGCATGTTTTGATCTATGTGGATGATATGATTGTGTCTGGTAATGACTCAGGTGCTTTAGATGCTTTCAAAAAGTACCTTAGTTCTTACTTTCACATGAAGGACCTTGGTGTGTTGAAGTACTTTCTTGGCATAGAGATGGCTCGGAGTGCAGAAGGAATTTCCTTGTGTCAAAAGAAGTATGCTTCGGACATCATTTCAGAATGCGACTTGATGGGGTCTCGACCTGCTGGCTTTCCCATGGAGCCCAATCACAAGCTGGCAGAATCGACTAGTCCAAAGATGGCGGATACAGAGACTTATCGGAGGCTGGTTGGGAGGTCGATTTATCTATCATTTACTCGCCCTGACTTAGCCTATGCTGTGCATATCTTGTCTCAATTCGTACAGGAGCCTAGACAAGATCATTGGCATGCTGCTTTGAGAGTTGTCAGATATCTCAAATATGCACCGGGACAGGGTATTCTTTTGAAAGCTGATTATGATCTCCGTCTTTCTGGTTGGTGTGATTTCGACTGGGCCAGTTGTCCCTTGACTCGTCGCTCTGTTACAGACTGGTTGGTGTTTCTGGGGGATCTCCTATTTCTTGGAAGACCAAGAAGCAACCGACTGTTTCCCGATCTTCCGCTGAAGCTGAATACCGATCTCTTGCTGCGCTTGTTTGTGAGTTGAAATGGCTGAAGGAGTTATTGGTGTGTTTGGGCATTCGCCAGGAGTCTGCTATGTCAGTGTATTGTGATAGTCAGTCAGCCCTACACCTGGCTCAGAACCCGATATTTCATGAGCGCAGTAAGCATATTGAGGTGGATTTGCATTTTGTTCGCGATGCTATTAGAGATGGCACAGTAATAGTCTCACATGTTCCTACTTCTTCTTAACTGGCTGACATCTTCACCAAGCCCCTTGGAAAGCATGTGTTTGATTTTTTACTTCCCAAGTTGGGCATTTGTGACTTGTATGCTCCAACTTGAGGGGGGGTTAGAGATTATATTTGTAACTAATATAAATCTGGCCCATTATCCCAATCATGTAGACACTATATATATTGTAACCAGCCCCCATCAATAAGAACAAGGCATTATTATTTCCTACAATATTCAAGAAGTTTACAAGCGATGCTAGGCCGAGTTTACAAGTCTCTCAAGCTCTCTCTCTCTCTCTCTCTCTCTCTCTCTGAAACATAAAAGGCGTGCCAAGTGGCTTACAAGATGGAATGATTCATGGCAATGTTTCGATACATTATGTCATGTATATAGTGATCCAGCTCCTTGCAACGCTCTAAGGCTCCAGAGATAGCTCCGCGCCTTAGCACGTTCGAGGAAAGCTCCGCACCCGACGACGTCTCCTGCTTCCTGTGAGCAATCTGTGGGGTTATCAGTACATTGTTATGCACTGGTGGGAGGCTAGCTCGCCCACAATGCTATCATTACCAAACACGTTCTATTTACTTTTGTGCACCGTCTATCATTTATTGTCTTTCTAATATTGCCTTAGGATCAGTTTCATGGCATATTTCATAACCTATCTCGTGTTGCCAAATTCAAGTATTTGTATGGAAATACATGCACGACTTACCCATACTTATCGTCCGGCCTTCCCTTTCCAAAGTAAACAAGTTAGACAACAATTCGTATATATCAACTTAACATAATTCACGTAAACATTCAATATCAAGGGCGTGTCCCTGCCTTAGGTCCTAGCACGTCGTAGGCGTGTTTTCTAACTCATTTGCACGAAGTACTCTCGATCATTTGGTGTGTTATATTCAAGCCTGTTCAGAAGGTGCCTTGTTCAGTTAACTTAGACTACTTTGTTTCAATGTAAGGACTTGCACGTGGATTGCCACCAACAAAGCCCACTTAATCTATATGCACCGGTCGCTGGCTACGTGAGCCATTTAGACATTTACTTATGGTATTCTCATCTATCAAGCGTGATGGCTGGTATACCATGATAGACTATTGAAGTACCTGCCTTACGTTTGGTTTTGTGCCCAAGCCTGCACACCTGTCCGCCCGTAGGCCATGATTCCGCCTAGGCCGGCCACGATGTCTCAGATCGTTGCCCTTGGAATCGTTTCACTCGTGCACGAGTCCGTCCACGACCATTTCGTATTGTCTTATCATTTTAACTTAATGGCTATCTTTGAGCCATAGGATGTCTCTGAGCCATAATGCGTTATTGACCAGGTTGGAGTTCGTGCAGCACGCGGGTAGCGAGCCCCGTTGTACGTCCCCGTCATACCTGTCGCTAACCATTCTTTCTTTCTTATCTTTCATTCATTCTTTCTTTTATTTCTTTCTTTCACTTGTTCGTTCGTTTATTGATTCATTCATGCATTCATTCATTCATTCATTCATTCATTCATTCGTTGATTCATTCATTCACACATTATGCAACTCCCAGTGCGGGAGTCGCCTTGGCGACCCATCGGTCCCGAAGTCTTTCAATGTTACTATACTCTACTCGGAACGACTATATCGATAGTCTTTCCATTTTATTGCTGTAAACCATTCATTGTTTCATTGTTGAACTCATAGGGAACTTGAATGTAAGCTTGCGCCTTAACATGAGCGTGGAGTGCGGTGCGAGTCCCTATATTTTTTGAGTTCTTTTCCATGTTCTAAACAAGCATACAAGATGGGATTATTCCCTTAGCTAGGTGCGTTGAGTCATTTATTAGCATGCGCGGTGTTATCACCTAGCGATTCTAGTGATAGTGTCTAAATTATTACGTGTCTAGGCTAAGCAAAGACGGGTTCATCGGAGCCACCCACCTTAGCGATGTTTCCATTCGAGCGATACTCCGAGCGCGCCTTTGAAAGTCTAAGTCTGGATTCATCTTTGACGGGCCAATATAAGCCTTGCATCGATTCTTCATCAGGTCGATGCCAACTCTTCGGGTCGACGGCTCGTTTGAGTCGTTGCACTTGTCGTTTGAATCGGCGTTCCGCTAGGGCAGAGCGGGTCATTACATAATACACCACTCAAAACAAGTCTCGTCCTCGAGACTTCCTGAGTGCAGGTCATCCTACCGTTCCCTAACTTATGTCGTATACGTATCTTAGACAATACCTATCGAATGACTTTATCGCTCGATGGCATCGAACTATACTCGATACCTTTCTAAGTTCCGTGTCGTATACGTTTCTTTAATTTTTACTGAATGACTTTTCATTCATTTTAGAGTTGACGGTACTTATTCAATTGTCGTGTTTCTTCAACTTGGTTGCTATTTCTTCGTGTCATGGGACTGTAATGGTCACACGAGGTGCGTTGTAATTCATCAATTACGAGAGTCGTTGGCTGAGGCTAACTCACTTTGTTTTATGCGCATCGCAACATCCACTTTCAGCTGCATTCGATTTCATCATATCACTGAGTTTGGATCGTGCACATATTCAAGGCGTCCTCCGAATACGTACATTTCAACCAAGCTTAGCGATTAGCGAAGTCGGACAAGCTACTAGTGATAGTTTTGATTTATCGATCGTTTTACTAACTTTGATTAAAATCGAACTCATGTACGTCTCACTATCGTTTATCTCGGTCCTCGAGATGATCCGATTCGTTTCTCAAGCGTTCTTGTCTACGAAATCAATACGATTTCTTCTTAGCGGAGTCGACCAAGTCTAAGTACTTTCCGTCCGATTCGAGACCAAGTATTGCACTATCATCGAGTATATCTTCCTATCAATGATTCAATTCGTTATTCCAACTTTACTTGCGCATCATCTCATCATCATCACTTCGTTTGGGGCCAATCTCGTTGTCGTTCGCGCACACTCCCAGTTCCCCGTCCTATTCTAAGTCTTGTTGCCTAAAGCCTGTTGTCCGTCCAGACAATACTGTAATGTCAATGGCACAGGTTCAATCACTCGGCATAGGGGCGTCCGCCTATCCGCTAGGTCAGCTCACAAGGTCATAGGTACAAGTCAAGTTCTCGGTTCATTGTGCAAAGTCATTGCACGACACTCGCCCTAATCCTATGGTCAAACCATTTTGTTCGCTCGTACAGGGTTTTCTACCCAAGCTCATTTCACTCAAATTTCTAAACATCGAGCAGCGTTCTCCCTATTCACATCGAGACATTCTCCACTCCAAATCTGAGCTCGTTTAGGAAAGTCATCCTACGATAGGTTGTCCTCAACCGAATCCTCAACATGTTAATATCGTATGTCCACACTAGCAATTATCGTAGCCTATCTCTTCAAGTATGTTTGATACAATCTACCTATCCATCCCATCCAATTTACGTAGTTGATCACAAGGTCGTCTAGCCTTGCAATATGTCGCGCCCGATCTCACGTAAGTCTGATTATCCACGGCGGACATGAATCACTATGTCAACATTCCCGCGGAATAATCGTTCTCATCGGGACGTAACTCTTGCGTTGCGTCTAGACTTACTCATTTTTGATACACGGATTGGGCCTACTCAATCCTCAACTTTACTTCCTCGTCAATCATAAGTCCTCAATCCTCAAATTCGCCTTCGCTTCAAACCACAAGTCGTAGCAATCAAAATTGCCATGTCAAGATATTTCGAGTTTGATCATTCCCGCTGGACATGAATCACCATGCCAATGCTCACGCGGAACGATCGTCCCAAATCCAACGTGACGCATGTGCAGGCTGGAGTTGCGCTCGCGCAAGATAAGATTGTTGTCATTGTGGTTATCACCGAACAATCAAGTCCATCTTCTTCTTCATCTAACATTCATTTCTATAAAATCCCCAACGTAGCATCCTTCAAAACAATAATTTCTAACACGATCGTCATTCATCGAATTAGAGTACCCCCGAGTTATTGTACATCGATCTTTGATACGCCTCAATACCATCGATGATGTACACAACCTGACGATCTTTCTTTTGCAACGAATTCTGAGTCGTGCAACTTAATTCCTCAATTCACATCGTCTCGTGCCAACTCGTCATTGAGCAACATCTATTCCAATCCTTAGTCATTCTCGTATCTTCAAACCAACGTTTTCTATGCACGCTATCTTTCGATCGTGCTATCTTCGATCTCGTCCATGGGTATTTCACCTTAACTCAAGTTTTAATCCATTCGACTAAATTCAAAATCGCATGCATGATCCACTACGTTTCCTCGACCAAGACCTCCACTCGTTTCATCGTTCCGACTCTCTATTCAACTTGTTTTGTACTTGCACTACACATTCACATTTTGTCCGAACAATATCTTGTTTGAGACTCTCAAAGTCGCAACCAACTAAGCGTTACTCGTTCTAAGGCTTTGTGCGATATCATCGCTTGCCGACATACTCGTTCTATCCGTAACTCCTTTAGTCTTGCTCAAATAATTTCATAACGTCCATACACCACTCAGGGTTTGAGCCACTCGACTAGTCGTCGACACTCACTCTTATTCTTCTCCGAACCTATCACATACACCATTCGGGGTCAAGTCATTCTACAAATCCTCAAAAGATCATTCGATTCCCAATCGATATGTTTAATCGCGCGTTCGCCCGTTCCTCAAAGTCTAAGAACCAATTCCCGTGTTCATCTTAGCGTTGGTCAAGTAGCGTCTCTATCGACATACATTCTAAGCCTCACTTATTTCGTTCGAGCGATAGTCGGTCTCGCTCGCAAACTTGTTCGCACCAGAAGGTCTAGGTGCGTGATACTCGGCACAACTTAGCCAAAAGGCTACGTGCATAATCATCCCGTTTGAACTATACTTCGGTCTCGCATACTCGTTCGCTATTGTCAATGTAAGGTTATTCAAGCATGCACTGCGTTTGCTAACTCTTAGCATTAGTTTTCTCTCAACTCAAGTCCGTCGTGGTTTGGCACAAAGGCCTTCGTCTATCGATCCCGTTCAACTGAGTACTCGTACGAGCTTTTGAAAATATTAGACTTATTGTATGGAACATCCCAACGCACAACGAAAGAGTGTGTACACTTCTTTTGTTTCAAAATGAGCTTTCAAAACTGAGAGAATCAAAATAAAGTCCAAGGACATAAAGCCGTGCTCTGGTACCAATCTGTCACGCCCCGCTCCCGTAGGAGCGATCGTCCTTACTAAGGCGTGATGCCACACGGGCCTAGGTTGCGCCTGTACAAGGCTAAGTCCGGAAACGGCTGATTCGAGCTAGTCCACAGAATCGCACAGAGTATCCCCATTTGCAGCGGAAAGTAAATGAACACAAGTTAAAGCGAATTCAAACTCTTTATTGATATTCAAAAGTTTACAAGCGCGCTAGGCCGAGTTTACAAGTCTTACAAGCTCTCTCTCTCTCTGAAACATAAAAGGCATGCCAAGTGGCTTACAAGATGGAATGATTCATGGCGATATTTCGATACATTATATCCTGTATATGGTGCTCCAGCTCCTTGTAATGCTTCAAGGCTCCAGAGATAGCTCCACGCCTTAGCACGTTCGAGGAAAGCTCCGCACCCGACGATGTCTCCTGCTTCCTACAAGCAATCTGTATGGTTATCAGTACATTGTTATGCACTGGTGGGGAGGCTAGCTCGCCCACAATGCTATCATTACCAAACACGTTCTATTTACTTTTGTGCACCGTCTATCATTCATTGTCTTTTTAATCTTGCCTTAGGATCAGTTTTATGACATATTTCATAACCTATCTCGTGTTACCGAATTCAAGTATTTGTATGGAAATATATGCACGACTTACCCATACTTACCGTCCGGCCTTCCTTGTCCAAAGTAAACCAAGTTAGACAACAAGTATATATCAACTTAACGTAATTCACGTAAACATTCAATGTCAAGGACGTGTCCCTGCCTCAGGTCCTAGCGTATTGTAGGCGTGTTTTCTAACTCATTTGCACGAAGTACTCTCGATCATTTTGGTGTGTTATATTCAAGCTTGTTCAGAAGGTGCCTTGTTCAGTTAACTTAGACTACTTTGTTTCAATGCAAGGACTTGCACGTGGATTGTCACCAGCAAAGCCCACTTAATCTATATACACCGGTCGCTGGCTATGTGAGCCATTTGGACATTTACTTATGGTATTCTCATCTATCAAGCGTGATGGCTGGTACACCTTGATAGACTATTGAAGTACTTGCCTTACGTTTGGTTATGTGCCCAAGACTGCACACCTCTCCGCCCGTAGGCCATGATTTTGCCTAGGCCGGCTACGATGTCTCCGATCGTTGCCCTTGGAATCGTTTCACTCGTGCACGAGTCCGTCCACGACCATTTCGTATTGTCTTATCATTTTAACTTAATGGCTGTCTTTGAGCCATAGGCTGTCTCTGAGCCATAATGCGTTATCGACCAGGTTGGCGTTCGTGCAGCGCGGTAGCGAGCCCCGTTGCACGTCCCCGTCATACCTGTCGCTAACCATTCTTTTCTTTCTATCTTTCATTCATTCATTCATTCATTCTTTTCTTCTTCTTTCACTTGTTCGTTCGTTTATTAATTCATTCACGCATTCATTCATTCATTCATTCATTCGTTGATTCATTCATTCACACATTATGCAACTCCCAGTGCGGAAGTCGTCTTGGCGACCCATCGGTCTCGAAGTCTTTCAATATTACTATACTCTACTCGGAACGACTATATCGATAGTCTCGTTTCATTATTGTAAACCATTCATTATTTCATTGTTGAATGCATAGGGAACTTGAATATAAGCTTGTGCCTTAGCACGAGCGTGGAGTGCGGTACGAGTCCCTATATTTTTCGAGTTCTTTTCCATGTTCTAAACAAGCATACAAGATGGGATTATTCTCTTAGCTAGGTGCGTTGAGTCATTTATTAGCATGCGCGGTGTTATCGCCTATCGATTCTAGTGATAGTATCTGAATTATTATGTGTCTAGGCTAAGCAAAGATGGGTTCATCGGAGCCACCCACCTTAGCGATGTTCGTATCGGCCGAGCGATACTCCAAGCGTGCCTTTGAAAGTCTAAGTCTGGATTCATCTTTGACGGGCTAATATAAGCCTTGCATCGATTCTTCATCAGGTCGATGCCAACTCTTCGGTCGACGGCTCGTTTGAGTCGTTGCACTTGCCGTTTGAATCGACGTTCCGCTAGGGCAGAGCGGGTAATTACACCCAACCCCTTATCCTCTCCGTCGTCACCGTGCTTTCGACCCATCTCCTCCTTCCCCGATCCCTTTCATCACACTTTCGTCGCCGCCACATGCCGCAAGGCCCTTCCGTGGTTGCTACGAAGACATGATGCCTCGAGGTCCACCTTTTTCGGGACGTCACTGTCGATGAAGAGGAGAGTTCCAAACTTGGTGCTCTTTGGCAATGAGAATGAGGGGTATGGTCTCAACTAAGCCATATATTTGGTTGCTTACAATTTTGGTGCACAATTTCTTTTCGTTCTTGTTGTTGCTTTCTATATGTTTGCTAAAATGCCAGTGTGTAATATCGATGTCCTTGACTTGTGGATATCCTAGGAAGAACGGTCACTACAATAATAGTGGGCTGTCTTGAGTCAGTACATGTTGGACCCTAAAATGGCACTCCAAAGTACATTGGGACACACCAAAATGGGTTCTGTGTCAATGTTGTCATGTTGTATGTGTCGTGTCCATGAAACATAGGTTCTAACGCTGCTCAAAATGAAAAAAAACTCTCAGAATAATGGGTTAAGAAACCCTAAACCTATTACCTATCTCAACTTCTTTCCATACACTTCTTCTAATGGTAAGACAACTCTTCTGCAGCCATTTATTACATGAGAGAAGTGCATAGTAGAAATTGATGGATTAAAGGTGAATTTAGCCTCCTCTCTGTGTGTGTGTGTGTTGTGTGTGTGTGTGTGTGCGTGCGCGCGCAGTCTTCTTCTCTTCATCTATGTATGGTGATTGGTTAGGTTACCAGGGGATAGAAGGAAATCTTATCGTGATTCTTTCCTCTAATAGTCCCATATATATTGAACCCAGTTTGCTGCATTGTACACAGGACTTTAAGTGTTAGCCAACAGCTTAGGTCATGATAGGATTTATTCTATCACCTACGACCCATAATTATTCGGTGTATGTGTGTATGTGTGGGAGAGAGCCAATGGTGATAATGAGGCGATGATGATAAAGAGGCGTATCTCAGATAACAGATAAACAATAAACCCTTCCCTTGACTTCTTTCCTCTTCCGATGGTGAGGCTGTTCCGCTGCAGCCTTTTTTGGAATGAAGGAGAAAACTAGATTGAATTTCCATATATGAGATGGATCAAAGGTGAATCTGAGCCTCTTCTTTCTATTTGCTTCTTTTTTGTTGGTGTGTGTGATATACATATAAATATATGTTGTACAGACACTAGAAGATGTTGTAACCATTTATTGTTATCATTATGCTTTAGTACATTTATTTGAGATATGTACAGAAACATATGTTGTGATATTATCTGAAATCTCATATATAACCATTTATGTTGTAACTATATGATGGTTTTTTGTATGATTTAAGTGAAGACATAAAAAAGTGAACTCCGATACATAAATCTTTAATAATTGGTTGGCTATAAGATCTTTGACATATCCTCTCCGATACTAGGTTTTAATACTTTAAAACATTACTGTTTTGCTATTATTTCTTGGTTGGTACTTGCATGCTTGGTCTTGGTTTAGGTAGTTTGTAATGATACATGGATAGCTACTTTTTTATTATGAATGCATTGCTACTCAAATGCTATTTTACTATTTGTAGTACAGTCTTGGCTTCTGTCTACTATGATATAAGGACATTCTTATTCTTAACAGTATATAGGTTTGTAATGTCTCGCTCCGCGCGAGTCATTTGGTTGGCTTGTTGGATGCGATCAGATTGTTGGACCGTGACTTGTGTTGGAAATCAGAGATTTAAGACTGATGTAGTCTTCTTAACTGGCTAGACATAATGAGTTATAGAACATGGCTAGCTGGTGGGACTATGTCTAGTGGAGAATATGGTGTTTTGTGTCAAACCAATCTTTGGAGGACCCTGATCCTATATGTGATCGAAACAAGACGATCATTTGTGCAAGTGAGTGTAATTGTCCTTTCTTCCATACTCCTTCATGCTTAATAAAATGAAGTATTGTATTGCTATGTTATGTCCCTAAATGTCCCATACTTTAGTTGCTAAAATAATACAGATGCTTATGTTGAATACTGTTGAAATAAATAACAAATGAACATTGAACTGTTGCTGTGAATTACACACTAGAATTGAATTGATAATATTGCCCATGTCTAATGCTGCTGAATAAATGAAACACTCTGTGTAACTGTTGCAAAGATATAAATATTGCTTATTTTTTATAATGTCACGCCCCAGATCCAGAATACTAGAAAGCGGGAGAATACTCAGCCAGCTACGTATTATGGGTAGATGAATACCGTATAATACGATCAATGCTGTCTACAAGACAAGGGGGAGCATACTACATACAAGTTTCATAGGTTTACTCAACCTCTATTGCCCCAATCATTCAATGAAAAGCAGTAAGTAGAACATGTAAGAATAAGCAGTACAACGTCACAAACGCTCAGTTAAAATGTTCTTGAGATCTGGCTTTAAAAACATAGCCAGATGTTATAACAAGGTATACACAATCGTTATCAGCTGCAGTCTGACTTAGTCACAATTATGTAAAATGCAAGACAGTCCGACTAACAGTCGTTGCCAAGCGGCAAAAGTAAAGTAAGTAGCAAAACGAGCATGGGAGCAAGGAACCCACTCGTGTCCTCCGGCGATCATCCCTCTAGTATTGACCATCATGGGAGTGGAAGTAAAATGAGTCCTCGGGAGCTGGCTCTAAATCTGGCCATGCAAAACCAGAGAGGTTAGGCCTTAAATAGCAAGTACCACAAGGAAGCACGACATGAAGAATTAGAACCAGTGATAAGAGTTAAGAAAATGATAAATAAGTCTCTGTTTGCTACTGGGATTCATACAACATTACGACACTTCATGCCAACTTCCCAACCAAACAAGGACAGAAGTTGACCCGTCATGTCCTGACATTCTGATCATCTCAGTAGTTAACAGAGTAGGTACAGTACACAAACAAATCGATTTAAACGACAATACAACTACTACGACTTGCTAACTGTAAGTTCAAAGTTGCCCTGGAAATATGCAAAGAGATTCCTCAGTTCTTACTATGTACGAGCAAGGCTAGTCTATCCAATAATCAATTGCGCCAATCATGAATTAGACGTGTGCCAGCCGGACGCCCGTCATCAATATGCAGAAAATATAACAAATACCACTCCCTGCTCGTGCGACAGATTTGCAGTATCCGTGGGAACCATACGGCATGTCGGGGCACTAATTGTCCCAAGATGGATGTCATATAAGAACTCGGGAATCCATTCTCTCCATGCAATAGTTATTTTATTTAACTTAATAATTCCTACATTAATTGAAATCTCATGCCGTGGTTCATGATCATTCTGGATGAGTACTTCTGTATAGAGTACGATATGCATAACTCTACAACGATGCCCGTACGGTTAGGTTGTAGATCTTACATAGCGTAATATAACAATCAACCTAGCCACGGGATAATCATGTCTTGACTATAACGTACACCTGCTACTTTTGTAGAAAGAAGTTGAAGTCAGCACGTGTCCAAATGCCATATTCGGAGCGGCTAGTCGATCGCAATGGTTCATGGTTCATACATGAACATGTCTCATTCAATTCAATAAGGCGACTAGCCAGTCTTTTAGTTCCAACTAGGAACGCATGATCAATCGTTTAGTCAAGGTAACAATCTATGTCAATTCGTGACAAGACATGAAAGTCAAACTAGTATTTTGTATGGTCGAGTCTATAACTCTCAGGGTTAAGTACCAGTGATGCAGGATACCCACAAGCCAATCAAGACATGAGGCACACTCCACACAACAATATGTATTAAATACTAACCTGCATCAAGTGGTCAATCCAGCAAAATGCGCGAGATAAGACGAAACGCTCGAATTCGACTAATCGCGCGGATAAGACAAATGGCACGATTTTATCATGCGGTTGTAGGACTCATGTGATCCACTTTGGGTCGATCTAATGCTAAATTTCTATAGGTTATTTGCGAATCTGCTTACGGGGGCGTGAAGTGTATAGGTTGGCTATATCTAGGAGGTGATAGATCGATATTCGATCGAGAATCGCAAAAGATACAGGTTTATGAAGTGGCATACCTTGTTGCCAATGTTGCTATCGTTACAGCCGCGCGCACGCTGTTCCGGCTCTGCTGCGGCTGCCTGGTGCGCGCACAGCTGACTCTGGCGGCGGGTGGCCGCCATCATCCTTCTGGCGGTGGTGTCGACTGTGGGTGGCGCATGGTGCGGCTAGGGTTTTAGGTTGTGTTTCTTTTCCTCTCGGCCTCTCTCTCGATATATATCGAGAGTCTCTGTTCCAATGAGTCGGGGTGTTCCGTTCGACCCTGGGTTAGGGATTGATTTGGGCCGGGCTTTGGGAGCTTGGCTTTAGCTGAATGTGGAATGGAGTTGGCTCGTGTTTTTATATACTTGATAGGGAGGGCCGGCTGTGATTTGTTGTTAAGGTGGTCGGCCATGGTGAGTGACAATGCAGGCACTGTTCACGAGTTTAGCTAACACCTTCTTTTTTTGTTTTCTTTTCTATTTCTATTTCTTTATATATATATTCTATATATTATATATATATATATATATTATATAATACACCTATCTTATATACATGTATAATACTCCAAAATCTAAATAAATCTCGA